>JBBMJZ010000002.1:1082542-1098898 GCA_037833815.1 Zingiber zerumbet
GAAAGGATGGCCTTCATATGACCTATGATCTCTTATATTAGTTAAATAAAGAAAGAAAGAAAGAAAAAACATAGCAAACATCCTTTGTTGTTACATTGCAATATCAAAAAACTGCTCTCTCCATTTGAACAGAATAAAGTAGTTAAAAATTTTAGCGCATGTAATTACAGTCACCAATTCAAATTCAGCTGCTCTACTTCTGAATTGTTCATGTTGCCTCTTTGAATCATATTGCAATCCATCTCTTTCTGCAACTTTTATTTTGGATTGGTGCATATTAACTCTCCTGTCTAAAAGACTGACAAGGCCCCAGGTGGGCCATACTAAATTTAGAAGACCCGTAGAATCCTTTTCCATGGAGATTCGATGAGATAAAATTTGATTTGTATGTACTCTGAATTTATCGATGGATGCAGGGAACAAAAAAAATTATACGAAAATTATTTATTCTTCTAAATAGAAATGGTACTAAATTTAAGGATACAAAAATTTCCAAAAAAGCTACTGAAGTACTCCCATGAATTTCACAAGTGCATCAAAGCCATATATTTAGCCCTTTGTTTTAATTGAAATCACTTTGTTTTTAGTTGAAATCACCCTCTGTCATACTACTCAAAAGTCAAAGAATAATATGTCAATCCTCATATCTTATCTATAATTCAAAGTCAAAAAAATTATTTATAATCTTATTTAATATTTAGCATTCCTAGACCTTTATTCTATGATTCTATCTAATCATCCAAACTGACAATTTAATAAAATAAAATTTATATTTTACCGTTCAATTAATGAAACATGAAAGAAGAAGTGAACAACTTACTTCGCTCATTATTGATGTGGTTATTTTTATGGTGCTAACAAAATTCTAGAAAACATAAGAAGAAAAAGATGTGAGGGGCTGAGTGTTGCTGTTGTTGTGGAAAGAGGACAACAACTGATGTTGCGTTTCTTGTTTGTCGGAGAAAATAAATGAGGAGAAAAAAGAGTTCTTGTGCTTAAGAAGAAAAGAGGATAAAACTGTAGGTTTATTGTCGATGGAGAAGAGAATAAGAAACATAAAATGGGGAGAACGAGATGGGTGAAGGCACGGTTGTGACGTATAATATTACGGTGGTGTCCGACACGACAGTGGAGTACGACACGACAGTGGAGTACGACACGACTATGGCCTACAACATGATAGGGGTTGCAACATGTG
The DNA here is from genome assembly GCA_037833815.1 of Zingiber zerumbet. NCBI lineage: Eukaryota > Viridiplantae > Streptophyta > Magnoliopsida > Zingiberales > Zingiberaceae > Zingiber > Zingiber zerumbet. Next base: position 1,083,741 of record JBBMJZ010000002.1, read on the forward strand.
TAGGGAGAAAAGGCCGAAAAAAAGAGGAAAGAAAGTTTTTTTAAAAAATACTCTAATTCATTTTAAATCAATTGAACTCGTTTAAAATTTTAAACTTGGTTCGGTTATAATTTAAACCAACATTATTATTATCTCCGCACGTATCTGTTAGTTTTAGATCAAACTCAATCCAATTTTAATTTAGCACATTCACTTCATATTCTACAATTTAATTCATCCTTTTTATTATTATATATTTAATTTTTAAAATTCAACACTTAACCTTAAGTCATGATATTTTCTCATGGAAGTGGTATGAATTGATATCCTTACGCGTGCGCGTCGGTCACGGAATTACTCTACAAAGGCCATAATTTAAATCCATCAAGGCCCAGCCCAACTGCTTGTTATTCCGGAAAGGAAACCCTTCAGAATTCAGAGCCCCCCATCCTTCGTCCGCTCCCACCTCGTTCCCCCTTGCATCTCTTTTAGCTCGATCAATATCTCCCAGTACCGTTCGATCTGACATCACTACTCCCGATCACCGTCCGCCTACTGCCTTCTCCGCTTCCCGCGCGACCGCCCCGGAAGGAATATGCCGCCGAGCTCCGAAGGAAGCGACCTCGCCGACCGCGAGCTGTACTCCATCCCCGCGTCCTCGAGTACCTTAACCCCTTCTGGATTACCTCTTCTTTCTTCGTTGCATCGAGGGTTAGGGTTTTGATGTCCGTCTTTTTTGGTTTGGTTTGGTTCCTCTTTGACTCAGGTTGGTTTCGTTGGGATGAGATCCACGACACGGAGAAGCGATCGCTCCCGGAGTTCTTCGACGGTTCCGCTGCCTCCCGGAACCCTAGAGTCTTCAAGGAGTACCGCGATTTCATCATCAACAAATACCGGGAGGACCCGTCCAGGCGCATCACTTTTACCGAGATCCGCAAGTCTTTAATTGGAGACGTCGGGTACATACATAACGTGTTCCGGTGCCTGGAGAAATGGGGGCTGATCAATTTCTGGGCGAAGCCAGTGGCAGGGGTGCCTCCGCCCGCCGAGGATGATGGGCCAAAGGTTGTGGTGGAAGAAGGGGTGCCGGGTGGTGTGCAGGTCGTGCAAGCTTCCATTCCGCAGAGGAAGAGGGTGGCCACGACGGGATTGGGTGGAGAAAACGGGTTCAAGTTACCATCTTTGACTTCGTACACTGATGTGTTTGGAGATTGGGCCCCGAAGAGGGGGCCTGTATGTGGAGTCTGCGGTAAACAATTCGCTGTTAGCGGATCTGAGTCGTTAGAGGTATCTTCTGCTTCAGAGATGATTAAATTATAATCTATTATCTTCTTGGCCTACGTTACAGAATTCTTCTTCATCTTTGGTAAGAATTATCTATGTACTCGAAAGTATTTTTTTCATGTTGGCATTTTGGTCTCTCGCCAAAACAGAAGGATTTTGTTACCATGCTGTGTTGACACTGAGTGCGCTTCAAAGCATCCCTTGATCACCTAAAATGAGTTTTGGTTCTATAATCTCCTTTCACTTAGCATGTTTACCTCCAAATAATTGCCTATAAAAATTATAAAAAGTTGAACTAAAAGATTTATATTAACACGTAACAAAAATATAACAAGCATCAAATGTGAGCATTGGTTCTTATACTAAAATGAATGTCATGTATTAGGTGGGAGTATGATTTTCATAGCATTCTACCATGATTAATCCCATAGTTGTTCGATACACATATAAAATAAATCTCTCAATCGAGGCTATCTGGTATTGGAATTGATTTCTCCATATATTCACAAATATATCTTGGTTGACTATTGAAACTGGAATGAATATAGGTATAAGCTTATCGATATATCTCAGTTGTTGGTACACGTGTCTGGTAAGTGACCTCCTCGAATTCTCATCTCTTTTTAAGGATTTATCTCATTCTAGTTTTTGATAAATGGAATCAAAGGATGAGTTATGAGAATATAATCTTTGATTTTGATCAATATCATCTATTGGTGCTTCTCCTCCTCTTTTCTCTCTTTTTAAACTTCTGACTCCTTCTGATCGACAAGAATATAAGGCTGAATAATGAAAAGAGGATCTTTTCTTAGTTATATACCAGTCGAGATAGCCTCGATCTCATCATACCACCAAACTATGCCAACATTGATGATACAGTGGCATTTACCCAATACCAACATACTATCAACATTGGTCGGTGATTAGACAATATGCTTGAGCCATACAAACCCATACCTTTTGGAGTTTTGAACCAATGTTTTTTTTTGCACTTCCAATTTGAATGGGTAAAACCAACTAAGAAATTTCACTGTCATTTTTGCTGCATTTTGAATGCTTTATGGGGTGTAGAGAATTAGTCATTTTTGAAGAGTTCAACATGGAAGTTGGAGAAAGCACTGGTTCTTTATGCTTAGATGTAGGCTCATGGACATAAGAGTGGTTGATCCACATTTATTCATTTTGGATAAATTGGACTAATCAATAGCACTTCAGTGAATTTCTACTTGTGAATTGTGAACTTGGTCTTCAGCATACCAGGTTATGGGATAGGATGGTGCTATGTCTCTTTTATTCTATACTGCCTCCAGTTGACATTAATTACTGGATTGTGACATCTTTTGTAATCTCTGTGCTGTTTCTTATCATGGCTTTGCAGGGAGGATTGATTGTATGTCCAAATTGCTCTAAAGATAAGAGTCAGGTCAATGCTACCGTAAAGGACTTGAAGCTTGAGACTGATGACAGTGCCAATCATGTAATGAGTGCATGGACAGATGCAGAGACTCTTCTTCTTCTAGAATCTGTGCTAAAGCATGGAGATGACTGGGATCTTATTGCGCAGCATGTACGAACTAAGAGTAAGCTGGATTGTATTTCGAGGCTTATACAACTGCCTTTTGGCGAGCATATTTTGGATTCCATTAATGGAGCAGTTGCTGGTAGTAACTCAATAAGCAAGACAACTGATGCCAAAGAAATGCAATCCCTGATACATGAACCACCACATGAGCCCGATAAGGTGGATGGATATATTGAAACTGATGGGAAAGATGTTGAAGAATCTACTCCAGAACGTCCTTTAAAGAGGAGATGCTATAATTCTTTTGTAAATGCTGCAGATTCACTACTAAAACAGGTGCATTCTAACTTTAGATTACTTATCATTCATGTCTACAAAAGTCTTGATATTGTTTAATATGAGTATGAATCAAAATGCTATCTTATGTTTGTTAGGTAGCATGCTTGTCAACTGTTGCTGGTTTGCAGATTGCTGCTTCTGCAGCAGATGCTGCTCTCACAGCATTGGGTAGTGAGAATCCATCTGCAAGCAAGGTCTTTTCTATCAATAAGGATCCATTAAATGATTTAATTTGTACAAGTGATGAACCCAACAGGTTAGTCTCCTTCCCTACTTTTTCTTTATTTTTTGGCATGTCTAGTTCTTGAAAGGGAATGCTTATGTTGCTATTGTATAGTCATTTCAATGTATTGAAGACTGAAGATCCAGATCTGGAGCTGCAAAAAGTTACTGGTAGGTGATTACTCCTTTGTTTTAGCATTAAATCAAAACATATTTTCTGGTGGATTTATTGGATGCTATAAAAAGCCATGATATGGCTTTAGAGTTTCCCATCATTCTTACAGCTAGAACTAAACTAGAAATGAAGTAAACTACATATATTGACTTAATTAGGGAATATTGGTGATTTTGTCATGACCATGAAAAATGTTGATCCTTGATTCTTTGGAAGTTCTGCACTAACATTAGTTTCTAATATGCTCAATAAAAGTCTCAATTGAGTACTTGATATAATCTATACCATATTTTGTTCAGCCAATTTACATTTTGTGCCTGTATGAAGGTGCTGCTTTGCTAACATAGAAATCTCTAGATATGAAAGAAAAAAAGAGAGGAAAGGGCATGGTTAGCAAAATCAGTGTTAAGATTGGAATCATGCAGATAAAGAACTCAAGTATTGGTTGTTTAAGATTAGTAGGATTGGTCAAATCGAAATCGGCATGAAAAATAAGAAATGAGAAATAATAAAATTTCATATATGAGATTACAAGAATTGTTCATTACTTATTATATAAAATTACTTAACCGAACATATTCAGATATTAATAATGCAATATATAATAATGCTATAGTCATCTATTTAAAATGAATAAACAATAAAAATAGTTTATAACATAGAAAGGGATCCTATTTTGGTAGATTACTCAATAATACTAGAATTTAATTATTTTTAAAATAAAAGTGACATTATTCAATAATCATAGGTTATTCCTAACTGCATCTGAATTGGTTATTAGTTGAAGGAAGAGTAACTAGAATTGTTGTTGATTGAGAGATTATATGTTCTCTCTTGATACATAATAAACATTCTTGATCCATAATAAGCTCACTTGATTAATAGTGATGACAAGGTTGAATAACTAATCCTTAATCTTTCAGTGAATGAGAGAAAGAAGTAACATATGGATGAGTTGGGTCAAACACAGCTTGATTGATGATGATGTTACATGACTGAAATTCTACTCAACATATAATCTTGTCTCAGTTTGCTTAGTATGATTGCAGATAAAAATGATGTAATTAGATAGAGTTAACCATCTGACATTATGGAGGCATTAGATAATGATATGGCAGATAATTCTGATATGCACAACTCATTAAATCTTTGTTTGTATCATGTTGCTACTTTATCATTGTTTTGTTGTGTTGTAAAACTCTACACCAAAATTTAAGAGTATTGTTATGCCTGATATTGGCCATTTAATGACACCCTTAGACACCTTTGACATTTCACACTAATTAATCTTTGTTTGTGTTATGTTGTATATTCATTCTACTGTTATAAAAACTTCAAACCATATAATGGCATCCTTTTATGTTACCTGTTGCGTGCAATAGATTTAAGTGGTGGTCATATGATTAAGTGTAATGGTATTTTGTGAAGTTTCATATGTTGAATTTCTAAGCAACAGCCATTTTGAGCACCCATGTACCCCTTCCTTACCCATCTACTCTAAATTTATACTGGATTCTCCATCTACCCCTTCCTTGCTGATGTTGGGCACCCATCACTATAATATTGAAGCCCTCATTGGTTCTGGTAAAAATTGTGAAACAATTATGTCCAACACCTAGATCCATAACCTTGCCATCTACTCATACCTGAGTCAAAGTAACATAATATTCAAAAGCAAATTGGATGCAGTTTTTTCTTGTTGTAAGTAACTGTCTCTTCAATATCATCTTGAAAATTTTCTTTTTCTTCTCAAGATATTCACAAAGGTGGTCAAGAAAAGAATTTTGGGGCTACAACACTTCAAATAAGGGCTTCAATTGCAACTGCGCTTGGTGCAACTGCTGCACGTGCCAAGCTACTTGCTGACCAGGAGGAAAGGGAAATAGAACTGCTGCTGGCATCCATTATTGAGGCGCAGGTTTCTCTCCACCATTACTTTATTTTTTCAAATAAATAGTTGTTTTTGAAGACAGGTTCTCCTATACTCTTCAGTCTTTATTTGTTTAGATTATAGTCGTTAAGGCTGGATCCTGGAAAGTTAATCAAATCATTGTCAAATGCCAAAAGGTGCTATCTGATCTATAATATCAGTCAAACCTAAAATGTTACGTTCAAGATCTATGGGCCTTATCATACTTTTGTTTTGTTAGAGAATGTGAAAATTTAACTGAATTTTAATGAAATTTAAGTTCTGACAAATTTATGCACAAGTTATATTAATCGTTACATTATTTTGGTGACTGCTGTTGATATGCCAATTTGAATGCTGGCATGACATGCTTTTATGTAGTTCTCAATACATAAATCAGCAAATCTTTTAGTGCAATGTCACATCAAAAGAAACACCTTATTTGCACTTTTGCTAGCACATGTACAATGTAAACTTAGCATTACGTAAGCATGTCATGCCAAATAAGCACTGTGAAAATTAAAGATAATATGAAAAATGAGCGCTATGGCTCGTATGTTGTGTCAAATAAGACTTGTTGTGCGTAGCATGTTATGTCAAGTCAGACTTGCCAATTGATATAGTTATAATTGAAATGATGATTTGGAACCATGCAACCATATAAAATTAAGAAAAACATTTACTAACAAAATAATTGTGCTTGAACAACAAAATTAAGATATATACTAATTTGTTTCCATGCACACACTTTTGTTTTTTGTCAAAGGTGACTCTGACTCTACTAACTAACTAGCTGACATCTTTGGTTGTCCACCTTTTTGTCTACACTTTTATGTACACCATCTCTTGTGTTGTCTCATTGATGTAAAGTAGGAATTGATTTATTTTTTAAAATTTGAATTGTAGTTAAATTTTGTAATTGCCTTATTTTAGATGTTGAAAGTTTGATATTTTTAACTTGGTAGAAATATTTTTAAATTTGGCTAGATTTTAATTTATATCTTTTAATTTGGGAAGAGTTCTTTTGATTTGGTATGTGTGGTCGTCAATAGCCCATTTACTTGTGTGTTCATCTTTGTTGTACCACCAGAATTTAACTAAAATTATGGTTACACTTACTAAACTAATAAGAACATGACCTTAACATAGAGTCGAATGGCAGAATAAAATTTATGTAGCGACTATAAGATTGTTCACACATGATTATGCTGCTCTCGTATGTGTTTGATTTGAGTTTAAAAGTGAATGATGGATCTCAGTTTTACATTTTTCTGTATGTTCTTTCTTTTAACAGCTTAGAAAGATGCAATACAAAATCAAACGTTTGGAAGAGTTGGAGTCCATGATGGAGAAGGAATACAGCCTTTTGCAGAAGGAAAAGGAATCTGTTTTAGAAGAATGGTTGATGGTGCTGGAGCACTCGTTCAAGACCGGAATACCAAGATGGAGGGATATTACACTGCCCAAACCTTTCTTGAACACTACCACCTTTTAGAATCAGTTAACTTCGAAGATTCTGTTTGTTGGTTCTGTGCCTAATCTTCGGTTCTTCGGTTCTTCGTGTAATTTGAACAGCACAAGTCTGTGTAAAATTCTTCTAGCTCAATCGATTTCCTCTTACATTCCCCAACATTAGAGGTATGTAATTCTGCCTTTTCAGAGTCACCTGATTAAAGAAACCAATGTGCTATTGCAATTATTTATAAACATTGTTGAAGGTGCCATAGAAGTGTTTCCTTTCTTTAAACTACAATATTGTCTCTTCTTTTTTTCACTTGGCAGATTTTCAATCCTATAACTAATTCCTTTTGCCATAAGTGGAAAAGGTATGAAAATGGTAGGTGTTCGTGTTTTTCTTTTATATACGTTTCCCAAAACACTAGCAATTTGCGAATGCAATTTTCAATTTATTGTTTTTGACTCTGAAAGCTCTCCCTTTTCTTCCCTTGTTCAATTTGTTTGGCATTTCTTTCCGTTGCGTTCGAGTTGGAAGGTCATACAGGTAACAGGCTTGCCTTTTAGAGCTTCATTTTGCAACAAACTATAGCAACCCTACTTGCTGCTATATTATGCAGCGAATTGTAGCAATCATAGCTATTTAGCAGAAACTCTAATTATTATAGCAAATTTTAAAAGCATCTCAAATTCTAATTTTGAAGTTTAGAGCATATCAATGGATACACCTAGAAACTCCTTATTCGACTTCTAATGGTCAAGTATCCTGTTAACTATGACCAATTAGGATTTGTTCGCTTAACCAAATAATTTATTGATCAAACATTTAAGTCCAACTTGAGTCAGCTCGAGTTTGATCAATTTTTACTAGAGGTCGATTGTACCAATAGTTATGACTTTTGATTATGAGGCTTCAAGTCTCAGCTATAGCAAAATCATAGCCTAACCTCTTGATAGGAAGAAAAGTTTTTCATCCTCAAAATCTCTTGATGTAAAGGAGCATATGACTGTTCTAGAGACGGACAGAAGAAGGCTAAATATCATATCTTTCTCTCTTTATCGTAAAACTTTGAGGTTAGTTGTAATCAGTCTCAATGTATTATATTCATTCCATGGAACTTTGTACTCACCAAATAGTTGGGAAATAATTTTTTTTTTTTTTTGGATATCTGCAATTTGTTTTTTAATCTCGAAGATTCTTCCTAGATTTAATTCTTGTTCATATAGATTACGCATCTACTTCCAAGGGCCTTCGACATTGGAGCATAGGTGATCATTATTCTTTGAGAATACTTCATCATCCTTCTCTATTCCAAGCTTCCAAAGAAAGATCTCACTCAACAGGAGGATCCTTTAGAGCTTGCTTCCATGAGTTTAAGAATCTTTTAATATGACCAACCCAAGAGAAATAATTAGATGAATTGAGAATGACAAGTAAAAAGAAAAAGAGGTTGCGTTGAACTTGTTGGAATTAAGAAGGTGAAAGGGTACTTCTTTACCTTTATTTTCCCGCGCTTTCATCTTCCTCCATTAATGAAGATAGGGAAAGAGCCATCTGTTGGTGCAACGGGGCCCGTAAGAGGAGGGGAGAGGGGAGGTGAACTACCTACAAAATAAAATTAACCCCTTCTCGTGCTTTAAACTTGATTAGTGACACAATTAAAATAGCAATAAAACTGAACTAAACAATTTAAAAGAAAGATTAAGAGGCCAGAGTTTTATTTGGGTACAACTTAGGTGGCTATTAATCCAAGACAGTGAAAGACACTAGAAAATCTCCTTCATTATAGGCGGAGAAGCATCTTACAATCATTGAAACAACTCAAGAGAATACTAGAAAAGTGTTACAATAGTTGTAGTTCAAATTGTACATTATTTCCTACCTCCAGAGTTATTTTTATTGTCCCTCGAAAACTCTATCCGATACTGGAAGATGTCTCCGAGATGGTCCAAGACTCCTTCCATCGGATAAGTTTTATCCGTCGAAGATAAAACTCTATCTTCATTTAAGGGTCACTGGAAGGCGCATTCTATTGGCTAGAAGGCGCCTTCGCATTGTTCATCGAAGGCGTCTTCCAAGTCATGTAAGGTGCCTTCCATAAGGCAGATCAACTCCTTAGTTGATCTCTTCGTGTGGATGATGCTCCGGCTAACTGAGTTGAGCTTACTCGAACCTAACTCCGACCTTCTCCTCGAGCAGGTTTTTTTCCTGGCTTCTCATCCCTCGAACGTCGCGCACGTCCTTCTCATCCATCGGTGTACTCTTCTGCAGTACCTCGTCCCTCAGATGCACCGAACCTGTCAACTTCTTTCCTATGTCATCTTTCTCACTAGCTACGTCTTCCACTTAACTTCTTGTGTTCCTAAGCTCCTGTACAATTAGACACAAGGATCAAATACACACAGGACCTAACATAATTTGATTGATCACTTCAAAACTATTTCAGAATACTTACAATATCCCCTTTTTTGATGTGCATCAACCTAAGTTAGAGTTAGGGAAAAGCAAAACATAAAATTTAACAAGACAAAAAAACTGGAATTTATATTGTTAAGTACAAAATAGTACCCTCCCCTGAACTTAAGCTCTAAATTCTTCCCATTTGATCACATCAAAATATAGTTGGGGAAAGAAAACATAACATAGTTGGGGAAAGAAAACATAACAGTTAGATAAAAGTTTGAAACATTTCTATAAAAGAAAAATTCAAAAGATTTTCCCAAAAGTTTGAATTATAGTTTTTGAAACATAACAAAATTTTTGAAAATTTTTCTTAAGATTCAGAGCAGTATAAGAATAGGCAGAAAAATTTCCACGAAAAATATTTTAAGAATTTTAGCATAAATAAAATATTGCATACAGAACTATAGATTTTACAAAATAAATTAAAAATAGATTTTTTCCAAACAAATCTCTCAAAATTTTCTAAGTATTGACAACATAATGCATAATTAAAGAAAAATTAAAATTTCAAAAAAATATAAGTTTTTGAGATTTTTTTATTTTAAAAATAAGTTTTCCGATAAATAATCCATATAAAATTTATTATTTATCAGTAAGTTTTAAAAATAATTTTATAGATAGAGAACTAATTTTTATATTACCTCTAAAAAAATTGAATAAGAAATTCTAAGGAAAATTTGTAAAAAAATATTTTAAGAAGATAATATTTATTTTTGAAAATAAATATTAAAAAATAGTATATATCTCTATAATGATATGATATTGTTTAAACTTAAGCCCTCATAATTTTACTTTTGGGCTCTATCCAAAAGGCCTCATGCCAATTGAGATATCTTTTTCTTATAAACGCATGATCTTTTCTATATATTTTTAATATGGGACTATATTTACAACCTTATAACTCTAACATTTCTATCCTAAAAATATGACTAATTTTTTCTATATGTTAAAAATGCAACGGTAAGTATACACAGATTATATATTGTTGCAATAGAGAATTTGTTTAGTAAAAATTATGAAAATTAAATATACAAAATTAATTTTACAAATAAAATTAAAATACATGCCTAATCATTTATTTATACTAAGTAAAATTTGGGAACCTAAAATAAATTTTTACCTACTTAGTTAACAAAAAATTTCTTGGGTACATATGTTTGCAATACTTGTCTAATTTAACCTTTATGAAATTTATTAGATATGACACTTAAATAATAATAAAATAACAAGCGACATTAGAAAAATAACCTTATTAGAATTTTTAAGAAATTTTAAAAAATTTCTAGGATTTAATCCAATGACACATAACACATTTAAGGGGATGGATCAAATGGGCTAGAAGAAAGCCAACCTGTTTGGAATACCTAATTAAATTAGGAGTTGATTGAGATTATCAATATACAGTTTCAATTAAAACGCTAAGTATATATAAGGAGACTACAGTGACCTAGTGGATCAAATGTCGTTTCCTCCTCTCGTAATTCCAATCGTTGCATCCTTCGCCTGCCTCCTCCTCACACACGAGGGCCACGGGCGTCGCCCTACCGCCGACACCAAAGGCCTCCCTACCGCCGACACCAAACGCTTCTTCCCTCACTATGCTTGTGCCCTAACCTGATCCAGCTAGTCATTGGTTTTTCCCTTTCTACAGCGGGACGCTGCAAGCCATCTAGCCGACATCGTAGATTGTAGGCATCCGCTATGGAATACCCAACGAATATTCCTTTTTTCCGGCTATAAAGAGAAAAAAGGGTAGGTTGTGCCATTGATCACTGTTCTTCCTCCCTACATGATTGTCGGTTATTGTTGCAGGCATCGAAGCATTGTTGAAATTTTATAATATGTCACTATCACATAACCTGATATTACCTTTGCAGTAATCATGTTTGTCAGTTTATGCATGCTCCCACTGAACAAGATTGGGAAAGTGTGAAAAGAATACTTCTATATTTCAAAGGTAATATTCTATATGATCTTTTATATCGTCAATCATCTTGAGATTTACATGCATTTAGTGATGCGGATTGAACAAGTTCTCTTGAAGATAGACAATCTACTAGTAGATATGCAATATTTCTTGGACGAAATCTTATCTTATGAAATTCGAAAAACAACCTATGGTATCTCGTTCAAGCATTGACGCTGAATATAAAGTTATAGCAAATACAACATCTGAAATTATTTAGCTTCAATCACTTTTCTCTTAACTTTTTCTTGCATCAAAAATTTGATGTAATAATATTGGAGTAACAGATCTCACAGCAAATCCAATCTTTCATGCTCGCACAAAACATGTGGAAAATGATTTCTATTTTGTTCGACAGCATATGACAACTCAACAATTATCGATCTTTTATATTTCTATAGAGGATTAAATTGATGATATATTTAGATATTATCTAGACAATGTTTCAACAGTCTAACAAGTAAACTCAAGTCAAAGACCTCCCATTGAATCTGACAGAGGGTAAAAAGGAAATTATCAAATAAGTCATTCACGGGATCAAATCAACTTTATATTAGGACACATTAATTTTTATATATTTTCTTTATTAATCTTTCAATTGACCCAGTACTTATTATCTCTATAAATTATATACCTCATGGATAAGTTATGAATAAGGAGTTTATTTTGTTATCATTTTTCTCTCTATCTGATTCAATTATCTTAGTTTGAACAGCCTAACAATTTTATCCTAGTATTTATTTCTTATTAACCATTTGTTCGATCTTTATCTATCCTTCATTCAATAATTTTGTTTTTCTTCTTTAATTTTCCTTTTAGTGCTTTTGCTTATGGTTCACTAGCATAGTTTCAGCCATAAATATGTCTTTTTTTTTTTACATTAATAACTAATAGTCATACATAATTTAACTCTGACGTATAAATAAATTGATAGGGACGCTAGGTGATGGAATCATCTTTTACCACCAACATAATTCTCAGCCTGATATGTTTATGTATTTTAATTATCTTTGACATCAGCTGAATTTTCCATCCTCACACCAACAAATTCTTTCCCTATGAATCTCACATCAACACTAGAAACAATTTTCACATACGTGAAGAACACTCCATTCTAATTCTGAAGCACCCGGATTTCCAACATATTTTCCTCTAATAGGACATTGGCTATTGGATGACGAGACGCCTGCACTTCTAAAACTACTCCATTCTACAACAAAAAAACAAAACAGAAAATAGATAACTTTCTCAACGGATGTGAATGCATTGAGTGGTAAACCTGCACCGTAAGAAACTGGCAATTCCAAAGTCCAAATTAATGCCTCCATTTCTTGTTAATCATCAGAAGCTCACAGTCAAATGTGACTAGTCGCCACCAATGATCCTCCTCCTCCTCCTCCTCCTCCTCTTTCCACCTCTCCCTGCTCCAGCCATCCCCAACCCCAGCCCCAACCTATAGCCGGTCGTTTTCTCATCACAGTACGTGAGGGAAGCCGGATGAAGGATGGAGCTTTGTCAGCTGCTGCAGGAGAAAGGCTAGCTTGTGCAGCCACCGCGACGCCGGCTCTCATCGGCCTTCGCTACAAGGTTGGAAGTAGCAACAGCAGGGAGATGTTCATGAGCAACCTTCATCTGCTAAATTTCACGAGCATTTGATCGATGCAGGGGATCTGAACTCTAAGAGGATATGATTTTTTTTTTTTCATGGAAATTTTTATATATCAAACTGAAACTAGTTTTAAAATCTAATTAAGGGGCATAACTAACGGTCTATTCTTAGATTTAAAAGGTCGAATTGTTATTTTGTCCGTAAATAATGGAGAAGATTACGAATTTTTTACCTAGTGAATCGTCGTCGACTAAAAAAATGAATAATCAACTCGCGTAATAAATGGGCTTTGAATTTTTTTTGTATGTGATATTGAGTGTGGTTATTTTCTTATCCTGCTTAATTATTTTAAATTATCGAATAGATTTTTTTTGACATTTCAACCTGTTTTTCTAGAAGTGTGTTTCAATCGTCTGGTTTGATGGATATTTTTTATTCTTTTTCTTAGCACGGACAATCTATGAACTAACTTGACACGCCCACAACAATAAATATTTGATTTCAGTTTTTTTTTTTTTTTTTTCTGATCAAACCAGAAAAAAAGGGCATGACCTGCGGCAGCCAAATCCTGCTGTTCGCCGTTGCTCTTCTTTGTGCTCTGCTCGCAGCAGATTCAGCAGTCGTGGAGCGCACTTTCCATGTAATTAAACAATCTACCTTCGATTTCTTTTATCACTCTGTAAATCTGTGGCTTCGAACAGGTCAGAAACTTGACCGTCAGCCGGCTGTGCGAGAGGAGGGTCATTACCGCAGTGAACGGGAAGCTGCCCGGCCCGACAATCAGGGTCAGGGAAGGCGACACGCTGCTCGTGCACGTCGTCAACCTCTCGCCCTACGACATAACCATCCACTGGTGCGTGCGATGCGATCCAGCGAAGAAGACGACGCTTTTGTTTTTATTTATTATTTATTATTTATTATTTATTTACATGGGGCATGCGCAGGCACGGAGTCTTCCAGCAGCAGAGCGGGTGGGCGGATGGACCGAACATGATCACGCAGTGCCCGATACGACCCGGCGGCAGCTACAGCTACAGGTTCAACGTGAGCGGGCAGGAAGGCACGCTGTGGTGGCACGCCCACACCTCTTTCCTCCGCGCCACCGTCCACGGCGCGCTCATTATCCGCCCCAGAAACCACTCCTTCCCCTTCCGCAAGCCGCACCGGCAAGTCCCCATTCTGCTCGGTGCGTACGTGCGTTACACCCCGAAAAGCTCGTCTTCTAGTTCTTGTCCTAATTTGGTAGGAATGGCATGGATGATTGCAGGCGAGTGGTGGAACGCCGACGTGGTAGACGTGGAAAACCAGGCGTTCTTGACCGGCGGTGGCATCGTCAACATTTCCAACGCCTTCACTATCAATGGCAAGCCCGGCCACTTGTACACCCGCTGCGAGAATCGTAAGCACGGATTGATATTAAGCACTTCCTCCGAACTCTTTGGATTGAGGCATGGTGATTGATCCTTTTTTTTTTTTGTTCTTCAATAGGCATGTACAAACTTGAGGTGGTTGCCGGAAAGACCTACCTACTTCGCATCATCAACTCCGCAGTCACCAGTCAGCTCTTCTTCAAGATCGCCGGCCACACCTTCACAGTGGTCGCCGTCGATGCCAGCTATACCAAGCCCTACGACACCGACGTGGTGGTGATTGCACCGGGACAAACGGTCGATGCCTTGATTGTCACGGACGCTCCCTCTTCTCGCTACTACATGGCCGCTCAGCCCTACGTCAGCTCTCTCAACGGCCCGCCCAGCTTCGACAACACCACGGCCACGGCCATCATGCGCTACAAGGATGCTGACGACGCGCCTCCGCTGATGCCACGCATGCCGGCGCTCAACGACACCCCCACCGCCCACCGGTTCTACACCAACTTAACCGGCCTTCGGAGGCCAGGGGAACCCGCCGTCCCCCTGGAGGTGGAGGAGCACATGTTCGTGACCTTCGGCCTGGGGGTGCTGCCCTGCGATCCAGCCCAGTTGGTGTGCAACAGGAGCCGAGGCACGTTGGGTGCCAGCATGAACAACGTCTCCTTCCGGTTCCCCACCGCCATGTCGCTGCTGGAGGCGCACTTCAGGGGCTTCCACGCAGAGTACCAATCAGACTTCCCAGACCGCCCTCCGATGATGTTCGACTTCACGAACAACAGCTTGAACACCGATCCCCGCCTCACCCCGCTCCGCCAAACGCAAAGGGGAACCAGGGTGAAGAAAGTGAAGTACAACGCGACG
>JBBMJZ010000002.1:1205616-1218125 GCA_037833815.1 Zingiber zerumbet
AGTGAATACCAATTGAAATTCATTTCATTAATATTTGATACCACTATATTACAAATTATTATAAGAATCTCGACCACCTTAATTTTGGTCTTATCACCATCAAACTATTACATAACACACCTCATAGCATCTGTTTCTACTTGTTTCCTTTATCCTTTATAGCTTAACTGAAGTTAAGCCAAGGAACCAAATGGAATACTTGAACTATTTAAAACCTAAACTCAAAGAACTCTCAATAAGCTACACTTGTATCTTCGATATGCTATATGATAATTTGAAAGGATTCACACTGCTGTTATCCACCACCACCACCAGCCGCCGATCTTATCCCACTAAGTGAGCCAGTCATATAATCCTTTTACGTCATTGAACTCTATCTCTTACTATATTATTATCTATACTTAAATAAAATTTATCTTATTTTATTATTACTCATCAAGTCTTTTTTGATCTTCCTCGTTTGATATGTATATTTGTCATAATTTCACATCACCTAACTAGAACATTTATTGATCATTTAAGTACATGTCAGTGTCACCTTAAACGTGTCTCTCAGAGTTTTTCCTCAATAAATACAACTCCTACTTTCTCTCTAATGCTTTAATTACTTATTCTGCCCATCCACGTATGTCCACACATCCACCTTAACATCCTCATCTCTGTAACTCACATCTTCTGCTCATGTACTCTAGTCATAACTCAACGTTCAGCTTCATATAACATAGCAGGTCTACCTATAATTTTGTAGAACTTTTCTAAGTTTTAGAGGTATTCATAAAACGTCTGACGCTCTCCTCCATTTCAATTATACTGTTTGTATTCTATGTAAAATATCTCTCTCAATCCCTCCATCATTTTTCAAAAATAATCTTAAATATTTAAAGCTCTCGGTTCATCTCCTATCTTAACAATTGTCTCATTACGTCTAATATTATTAAACTTAAATTCCATATATTATGTTTTTATTCTACTAAGCCTAAAACATTTCTCTTCTAGTTTTTCCCGCCAAGATTCTAGTTGAGCATTTACTTTCACATGTTTCATCTACTAAAACAATAACATCTGCAAACAACATGCACCACAATATCACATGCATCTTGAATGTGTGTAGTGTGTAGTGTGTTCGTCCATGAATAGTGTAAGATGGGAACTTAGAGTTGATTTTTTATATAACTCTACCTTTATTAGAAATGTTGTAGTTACTCTGCCTGAAGTGTTTACTCTAAACCTATCTTTAGTGGAAATATTTTATTTACTCCACCTGAAGTCTTTAGTCGTTACATTCTCGTACATATCCTTAATTAATTCTGTTAGGGTCGATTTGTAGCTGAGGGGGTGGGGGTGAATAGCTCGTCGCGCATTATTTGCTTGCTTTGGTGTTATTGATTTGCAACGGAATAAACTTGAAATAAGACTCACAAGGTTAACACAAGGATTTACTTAGTATCCACCTCAAGAAGAGGTGACTAATCAAAGGATCCACACACGACATGCTCTCTACTATGAAAAACACTCCGTCTCAGTAACTACCGAAGGCGAAGAAGCTTTATACAAAACTCACACAATAAGATACAACACATACAAGAACACAAATGAAAAACCTCTTCTTGCTTGACTTTGTTGTTGAATAACGCCTCTTGAACCTTGGAAGTGCGACAGCACTTGTCCTCGAGAGCTTCCAAGAACTGGCGAAGAGTATTGGAGAAGATCGTGTGCGTTGGAAGAAGGCTCATGTCGAAAAACTCTACGGAGAAGAAAGCTCGCCACGACTTTATACTCGACGCCTCTAGGGCTCCCAATCGATTGGGCTTACTCCCAATCGATTGCCACGTCACATCCACGCAATCGCAGTCGTCCATCGCTCGCTACCTGTGCAATGGTTATATCCCAATCGATTGACCAATCAATTGGGGAGGCTTGAATCGATCAATAGATTCAGCCTTCTCGCGTCCGCGCGAGAAATCCAGCCCCAATTAATAGCCCGATCGATTGGCGATGCTCAATCGATCGACTGATCGATTGGAAGACATTCTGTGCTCAAGATAAGCACTCTCAATCTATCAGCCGATCGATTGGGCTGCTGTTTATCGCATCACTCTCCCAATCGATCGATTGAGCTTCGATTCAATCGATCGGTTGATCGATTGACCATCCATGACTTGCTTAACTCAAGCTCAAGGGTCCCCAAATCCAACATCCGATCAACCGTAACCTGTTAGAACTCTTCATGCCTAGCATTCGGTTAACCTTGACCTGCTAAGACTTCTTCATCAAGTGTCCGGTCAATCCTTTTGACCCACTTGGATTTTTCGCCTCAGGCTAAGTGCTCGGTCAACTTTGACACACTTGGACTTACCGTCTCGTGTCAAATGTTCAATCCTCCATGACCCACATGGACTTCCACAAGATGTTCGGTCACCCTTCCTTGTGCCAAGTATCTAATCACTCCTTTAACCTACTTGGACTTCCCAACACCAGGTGTCTGGTCAATCTTGACCCACCTAGATTTCCACGTGCCTGACTTCATTCACCAGGTCTTTTCATCTACCTAGCTTCACTGACTAGGACTTTCTATCTGTCTGACTTCACTCACCAGGTCTTTCCATCTACCTGGCTTCACTCACCAGGTCTTTCCATCTGTCTGGCTTCACTCACCAGGACTTTCACCTACCTTCACTCACTATGATTTTCCCACTGCCCAGCTTCACTCACCGAGACTTTCACCTGCTTGGCTTCACTCACCAGGACTTTCATTTGGCTTCACTCACTGGAATTTTCATCTGGCTTCACTCACCAGGATTTTTAACTATCTGGCTTCACTCACTAGGACTTTCCTTGGCTTCACTCACCAAGATTTTCAACTACCTGGCTTCACTCACTAGGACTTCCCCTTTCCTAACCTCCAGTTAGAACTTTCTCAGTCAAGTATTCGATCAACTTTGACCTACTTGACTCTTCTTCACATCAAACCGGTCAAACCTTGGCCAGAGGAGAATTGCACCAACAATTTCCCCAATCAGACGATTGCACGCAATCTCCATATATTGTCAAAAAACTCAAGCTTGACCCAACTCAAGCTTAGTCAACCTGGTCAAACTGACCCAGGGGATATTGCACCAACAAATTCAATATATGTTACACTAACACCTCTCTTTTCTAGAATTTTTCATATAATTTTCTTGAGACTTTATCATAAGTTTTTTTCTAAGTCAATGAACATCATGTGTAGATCTTACTTTTGCTCCCGATATTTTTCAATTAGTTATCTAAGAAGATATATAACTTCTATTATCGACCTTCCAATCATTAACCCAAACTGATTTTCAATCATCATAGTCTTCTTCCTTAATCTTTTTTCTATTACTTTTTCCCAAAGTTTCATAGTATAACTCATTAGTTTAATACCCCTATAATTTACATAATTTTATACGTCTCCCTGTTCTTATATAAGAAAAATAGAGTACTTAACCTCCATTGATCAAGCATTTTTTTTAATATCATATTAATAATTCTGTAAGTCATTTGATACCTTGTTTCTCTAGACACTTCTATACCTTTATCGGAATATCATCTTGTCCAACAACATTGTGCCCATTTAAAGCTTTTTTTATTTCTGAAGTTTAAGTTCTACAATAAAAATTTAAATTTCTATACTCATTTGACCTACTTAAATTACTTAAATTAAATTGGCCTCCTGAACCTTCATTAAAAAGTTAATGAAAATACCTCTTTCACTGTTCTTTTATTTCTCCATTGTTTACTAATATCATATTACATTAATATTTAATAAATTTTATTTTGATAAGATTTATTATCTTCCTTTCTCTCACTTTAGTTATTCTATAAATGTCTCTTTCCCCTTTTTTATCCAATTTTTGATATAATCATTCAAAAATTTCATTTTTTGCTTCATTCACTACATTCTTAGTCTCTTTCTTGGCTATTGTATATTTTTTAAAATTTTTCTCATTTTTACAAATATATTTCTTATAAATTATTCGTTTTTCCTTCACTTTCTTTGGTACTTTCTCATTCCACCACCAAGGTTTTTTATTTAGTGGTGCATGTCCCTTTGACTCACCGAGTCACTTTTAGCTACTATTTTCAACTTTGATATCATTTTATCCTATATCGTATTAGAGTCACAATATATTTACCTAACACTAGTATTCCTAGCTTCTCCTTAAATATATTTTGTTTCTCGTACTCTCATCACTTAATTTTAGGAGTTGTATATATTTTCTTTCTATTAATATTATGAAAGCGTATATCCAACAATACTAACCTATGTTAGGTAGTTAAGCTTTTTATTAATATAGTTTTTCCTTCTTTATTTTTCGTTCCAAACTCATAACCCCATGTACCCTCTCATATTCCTCATTTTTCACTTCGACATACTCATTTAGATCATCTATCATTAAAATCATTTCATTTGGCAGAATGTTTTATAATACTTCATCTAAGTCATTCCAAAATCTTGATTTGGTAGTTTCCTACAATCCTACTTGCACTACTTATGTTCATAGTTTCTTTCGTCACTACTATCTTAAGAACTATAATTCAATTCTCTTTTCTAACTATTCCTGTAATTTTATCCTTTAATGAACTATTTATAACAATGCCCACTTTATTTTTTGTTTTACTCTTTCTTGTGTATGAGTTTTCTATCATCTTTGCCTTCTCACCTACGAATTTTACCTCTTGCACACACAAAATACTAATTCTTCTCCTAATCATCGCATCTAATATCCCCATGAATTTGCTAATAAGGGTTCCTATGTTCCATGTTTCAAATATTAAACTATTAGTTTTCATATCATATTTGTTCTTATCCAACCTATGATGTGAGTACTCTTACCTATTTAATATTATATCAAGTTCTTATGGAGATATAACGGTCCTTTCCAATATGTTACAATCGAACATGTAACGCAAGCTTTTGCATATTTAACACTATACCCGAATTCTGAAGATGTAGCAGTCCTTATCAAGACAATATAGTTGGACCCTACAACAAGCTCTTTTCGGAGAACAACCTAGCATTAGCAAAATAGTTTAATGAATTCATTTATTGAACATGTGTCATAATTTTAATGTTGGTCGGCAACCTAACGCAACTTTCCTTTATCCGAACTTAGGACCAACCATGACCGGTTCGTCAGGAACGGAGTTAATTGAAATTATTCTAAAAATAAATAAATACTTAAATGCAATTTTTAAGTATAAACGCACAGCATTCTCAATTGGCTAACACTTGCATCTTCCCTATGCTATTTGTTCATTTGAATGGAGGTGCATGTGATAGCCATTATGAAACAAAAGATGCTTTATTTCTAACAATTCAAGAAACACAATTAAATATTTTAAGGTCGGTATTTACTGCATGTGGCTCTTGTACCGTATCAAGCTTGCAGAAATATTGTCTTGATATAGTTATTACAAGATATATAAGAGTTGATAGGAATAATAAGTAATGGCACAATCCTAAACATATATTATCAATGAAACTAAATTCACTACGGCACTTAACAACAACCAGATAAGGAGTAATAATAAGCATGATCACCTTAGTATCCTCTTAAATTGGAGATGTTGCCAACATTTGGATTTTGGGTTATGGTAAGAAAATTAGGTGAATCCAATGGGTTTCAGGTTCCATATAAAAAAGAATGTGAGAAATATCATAAAATCATGCGCACTAAAAGCATGTGTCAAGACTAAAGCATTTGATACAAATAGGAATGATAACAGGTCGAATTCATATCAGATTCCATATCCTACATCCCTATACTCATCTATACTCATATCCATACTCAATAAAAGATCATATATCTTTTATACTAATAAATTTTTTTTCTTTCCATCTAGCTATCATTATTCAACAAAAGCATATTAGAATTCACATCATATTAAAAATATATATATAATTAAAAAATAGATTAAACATTTATATAACCTACTCCTAACATCAACAAATATACTTGGTGGATTTTGAGAAGAAAAAATCGTTAATATATATATATATATATATATATATATATATATATATATAATCGGGCATTAGGATCAAATATCAGATATTAATAGTCCCTTCATATCCTCCTCCATTCAGGTCAGATATCAGATCCCCTTCATCAGGTTCGAAGGAAATTGTTATCTCTAAATACAAATCAAGCATACTAAAACATGTGCCAATACATATAAAAGTGCAAGCATCTTAACTATGTAAGTGTCAAAAAAAAAAAATTAAAACAACATTAAGGAATGTCCATATAAAAAATAAAGAAACAAATCTTGAGATGATGGCACATTAATCAGAACAAATTTGAATTGTATAAAGCAACATATTGATTTTTTTTCAATTGTAAGTAGATATTTAACCCATATAATTTTATTCATATTTTTTAACAAGGATACTAAATTGTGCTTCCGGTTCTTCCATAAAATAAAAGGGCTCTACACAGCGTAAATAAAAAGTCAACGCAGGGTAAATTAACATATGAATACCATTTTAGTAGAAGATTCCAATCATTCAATGTGGGGGCTCTTCTTGGAAAATTTGACTGTTTAAGCAACTAACATTGTCTAAAGAAAAAAAAAACAGTTGACATCTCTATATCTCATTCCACAAATGCAAGTTTCTGCCATTTGACTGCAAATTACCATGAAACTCAGTGAGTTGTTTTTCTTATACGCCATGTACAGAGAGAGTGCATCTGTTCCCAGATAAATCATAGATTTTCAGTCCATCAAAAATATTGAATGATTGATAATGTAAAGTAACAAAGCCAGAAGGAAAACAAATACTGAATGATTGATAATGTAAAGTAAGAGTGATCAAGAAACAATATACAAGGATCTAAGTTAATTCATGTAAGTTACTAAAGAACTTCTAGAAGAAGATTTTATTTTTTTCTTGACAAAAGTCATCTTCCTAAAGAATAGTTGGAAGCCAACAGCTTTTTCAGCAATTTGATAAACAAATTTTATGCTGTAAATGTGGTTTTAAGGTCCAATGTGTGTTAACAAATAGTGAAGCAACGTTATGGTTTTAGTGCAAGGAACCACACGCTTTTGTCTACAGCAGAATCAACGTGATGCCAATCCTAACTCTCGCGGCTATTCTCAAGTTTCGTACGAGACCTTACTTTCCTTACGCCAGTCAAGGGCATCCCAATTCAGTCTGGACCCAGACTAGGAAGCATCATGATGTGATAGGGTTCGAGAACGTACCAATCCATCAACTCCGGAACAAGGCGAAGAATAAGACGCTTGACAAGGCAAACCGGATGACAACGAGAAAGAGCACGCTAGTACAAGACCATAGTGTTCACTATGGACCGAGGACCGGCGTGCTCTCTCTCGTTGTCAACCATGCCCATGCAAAGGGGCTAACGAGCAAGCATCACCATACCTTCTTCAAGTTCATATCATAAATACCTAAATCACAAGAATCAGAGAAATTTATCATGAAAAGTTACAGCTTTAGAAAGGAGAGGATAGAAACTTCAACGTGATAATCAGGAATCACGATCCATCTGCTCCCAAATCCAACCAGGGAAAAAAAATCCATCATTTATCTCTGAGACGAGAAACAGAAAACCTAAATAGAGCATCGAAGTCATAAAACATCACGCAATCAAACCAATATCCAAAAACCCAAGGCAAAAAAGGGCTACTGCTAGAGAAATCCAACATCGAGCAATTAAAAAACAAAAACTAGCACGGGGTCGATCCACAAACCTCAATGTTCGATTATCATACAATATAATAAACAAAAAAAACGACAAAAAAGGGATCATAACCAAAAGACAAAAAATTGGTCGATTGCCGCATCACCAGGAGCTCGAATACATGCACTATTAGAAGGACGAAGAATCGGAAACCCCGAAAGATCTCTGCTTGCGGCTAGTAGCAGTAGTTTCACCGGATCCACGACGAGCGGAACGAAACTAGAAAGCCAAGAAAGCCATCGACGATGAAGCAGCTAAATAGAGAGAGCGAGACCTAAAAACTCAAAATAATGGCTTCATCTACTTTTCGGCTGCGTACTCTGCCATCTCACAGGCCGGAAACCGAATCGGCCCCCGCTAGTTCTCCCAATCACACATCGGTTACAAGTTGGAGTACCTTACAAACTTTTTAATAATTGCAAAAAAGGACGAGAGGAAAATGAAAGGCCTGCAGCCTGCCCCTCGACGCGCGGTGGTTGAGTACCCTCCTCTCACAGTGGCGCGGTAGGCCCGCCTCGGGATGCCACGGCAACGTGGGGTGGCCGACGCGTACGTCGACATACTTTCGGCCTGGGGGGCGCGGCTGCAGCCAATCAAGGGCCGAAACGCGTGCAGGGGAGCCGGGTGGGTATAGGTACGTTGATGCCCTCGGCGGTGAGAGGAAATCACGACAATGCCACTCGATGGAGACGCGACGTGGGGCGCTCCGCCCTGTTTTGATCATATCCGAAATCATGGCAACATGTACTGCTGTTGAACGCGTGGGTAGGGACTGGATTGGACTGGACCGTACCCGGTCGGTCCGTCCTTTTCCGATCGCCCCGGGAACGAGGTGCATGCACCCGGACGAACCGGACCGATGCCAGATCCTGAACCGGGATCCTTTCTCTGTTGCACTTTAAAATGGGTTCACGTTTAGATTTGGTTCCATTACTTTTGAAGGTTAAATATATTTTTTTAATAAAAAAATTAAAGAGTGTTTTGTTTTGTGGTGCTTATTTTTTTATTAATAAATACTACATTTCATCTAAACACAAAGATTGAGGAAGATATGCTTTTAATATCATCGGCCTAAGGTATTTTAATATTATCAGCCTAACATATTTACATAAGTTTCTCCGTATATAATGTTACCAATGTTAATATATAATTTAAAAAATTATAATAGTACATATTTTTATATAAAAATAATAAAAGAAAATTACTAATCAATTTTAAAATTATTTTTAGTGTAAAAAATAATATTAATATTATTTTATTTTTAGTAATTTACCAAAGGGCGCATGTAGAGATTTAAATTTACCAAAAGGCATACGCTACTTTAGTATTTACCAAAGAACGCACCTTTTTATGTACATTTTCTATTTTACCCTCTTGACAATTTGACTTTTCTACTATTTTTCTTTTCTCCATTATGTTTATCTCTCTTATCTTTTTTGTATCGACATGCAGAAAATAAAATGAATAACATTAGTTAATTTTTTAATAACATTTTAATATATTTAGAGAAGTAAAAAAAAAACATAGTATATTTAAACTCCTTGCAATTGCAAAAATCCACTGAAACTAAAATGACTATAATCTCTTGGTCGATCAGTGGGTTTCAGTCAAAATCCAATGATGGATCTAGAGAGCTCTGATTGCACCCATTTCAGTTTTTATGGATCTCTGAAATTTCAAGAAGTTCAAATATGATGTTCATTATTTATTTTGGTTTTTCTTAACATGCACAATGAAAGAATCGTCAAAAAAATCCACGTTGGGCCTGATATGGAATCATATCAGGCCCACGTTGGGTCTGATATGAGTCTATATCATGCCCAACATGAGTTTTTTTTACCGATTCTTTGATTTTATATATTAACATCTATGAAAAGATTAAATAAATAATGGACATCATATTTGAACTCCTTGCAACATCAGAAATCCATATGAACTGAAATGAATGCAATCGGAGTTCTCTAGGTCCATCAGTGGGTTTCGGTCAAAACCCACTGATGGACTTAGTGAGCTCCGATTACACTCATTTTAGTTCCTATGGACTTCTGATGTTGCAAGGAGTTCAAATATGATGTCCATTATTTATTTCAGCTTTTCATAGATGTTAACATACAAAATCAAATAATTGGCAAAAATACCCACGTTGGGCCTGATATGGAATCATATCAAGCCCAATGTGGCCCTGATATGAGTCCATATCAGGCCCAACATGGGGTTGTTTTTACCGAATCTTTGATTTTGCATGTTAACAACTATGAAAAGATAAAATTAATAATAGACACCATATTTGAACTCCTTGCAATATTAGATATCCATAGGAATTGAAATGTGTTCAATTGGAGCTCTCTAGGTCCATTAGTGGGTTTTGACCGAAACCCACTAATGGACGTAGGAAGCTCCGATTGTACTCATTTCAGTTTCTATGGATTTCTGATATTGCAAGGAGTTTAAATATGATGTCCATTATTTATTTCGGTTTTTCATAGATGTTAACATGTAAAATCAAACAATCGGCAAAAAACTCCACGTTGGGCCTGATATGGACTCATATCAAGTCCAATGTCTTGGATCGAAAGCGCTAGAGGGGGGGGTGAATAGCACTCGTGGCTTTTATTTAATTCGTATTCGGAAATCGTTCGACGAGTAATAAGCAGCGGAAAAAGAACAACACACACAAAGACATAGATCGTTTACTTGGTTCAGAGCCTGTGTCGACTCCTACTCCAAGGCCCACGCTCTTTGAGCGTTTACTTTGGGCAATAACTATATCTCGTAAAAAGGATTTACAACTTTGAATTAAAATATTAAAATAAGTGCAATAAAGATTAATTATACCGATGATAGAATCAGAATCTCAGAGCTCCGGGTCGTCGGGGACTTGTAACATCACTTCAGGGCGTCTTTTGGAGGAGCACGTTGTAGCTTGTTCACTTAGAATTCGTTGTACTAACCTGCTGCTCGTACCCTTCTTTTATACAGTGCTAGAGGCACCTCCAAGCCTATCCGAGGCGCCTCCAGGCCTCCCGAATCGCCCGCGTGGATCAGCGCTGACTGGTCGCACCTTATCCCATTGAAGGTGCCTCCAAGGCTGGTCCAAGGCGCCTCCAATACCTGGTCTAAGGCGCCTTCAGCCTGGTCCGAGGCGCCTCCAAGTCTACTGTGCTGGCTTCTTCTGGCTCACACCCGAGGCGCCTCCAAGCTCCATGGAGGCGCCTCAGACACTGTTCATATGAGGGAAAAGATTGCTCCTTTGCACCTACAAGATACGTTAGTCCCAAACAATACTATGCAACACAAAGTTAGCATATAATATCATAAATATGATAAATTAAATACTTGACAGTCTCTGGACTGTCCGGTTCTGACTTCGGATTTTCGTCCAGAAATCCTAGGTCGAACCGACGCCTACTGTTCCCTCTTCCGGGGAACGCACCCTCACCTACTCCGCTCAGGAGAGTTTACATTTGCTCAGCGTCCGATCCAATGCTTCTGGTCTTCATGTTGGATGTCCAGTCCACGACCCGTCCAGACTTCTACCCGGTTTGTGACACCAGGATTTCAACCTAGGGTTACCGCCCCCTAGGATTTTTGCCCGAAACTTCGACCCACAAAGACTTTCCGCATAATGTTACCACCCCCTATGACATAGGGTTTCCACCCCCTAGGGTTTTCCACTTACTTAACCGCAGCTAGGACTTTCCTGAAACACTCAATCATACACATTAGATAACAATTAAACTTAACTTTGAATCTCTTTGCCATTATCAAAACTCAGGTTTGATCGTCGAATGCTTCCCGCACCAACACATAAGCAGCTGACCCCTAGGGTCTCAAATTACTCAAATCTAGTTTTCTTCCTATCCAATGTTCATATAGGGTAGATAGAACTGACTTTGAAGGTACTTTGTTAAGTATATAGGCTACCGTTAATAATGTATCTCCCCAATACGAGATAGGAAAATTAGTCCACGTCATCATAGACCTAACCATTTTTAGAAGAGTCCTATTTTTTCTTTCAACTACCCAGGAGTTCCAGGGATTGTCAGTTATCTAACAATCCCTCTATCATTACATATTTTCTTGAATATATCAAACAAATATTCCTCTCCACGATCAATGTATAAAGTCTTAACTTTAAGTTCTGTTTTGATCCGACAGTGAGAAGGGGCTCCCACCCCAAAGAAGGTCAATGACATGTGGAAGGTCAAGGTTAAGGCGGTCAACGCCCTGTATATATTCTTCTGATCGGGCGACCCACCAGCTCAATTGGATCGAGGAGTAGCCAATTCAGCACTATGACAGCTCGGGCAAATAACGAGCTTCCGACGCTCAAAGGGCTCAAGTATGACGGGGATGAGGGTCAAGCGGCCGCCCCGCTCGGCCGAACGGTGGACACCGCCCCAGCCAAAACATGCATGGCTCCCTCACTCAGCCAGACGGAACCGAAACAGCAGACCATTGGCCGATCAGACATCCCACTCGGCCATAATATGACCCGGCGACAGATTTGCCAAGTGGTTCTGCCACTCAGCCCGAGGAAAAGCAATCATCTGACGGACGTGGGTCGGCCGAGCGGCTCCCCCGCTCGACACTCTCTGGTTCGGACCAGTAACAGACAAGAGGAGCAGTTGGGAATATCTTCTTAAATACTAGTGTCGCCGACAGGCGGCATGGCTGGCAGCATGGTCAGATAGAGAATCGTACGGTGGAAAATTCTACTGTCACGTCAGGGATATGCTCGGGCTATTGAGGTATGGCGTTAGACACGCTTTTTTG
>JBBMJZ010000002.1:1261504-1284531 GCA_037833815.1 Zingiber zerumbet
CATCATAGGATAAAACTTGCAGCATAGAAGCTAAAATAGCCAGAAGAGGGAAAATAAATTAGCAACTGCAAAGTGTCATAACCAGTTTGAGCAATAATTATTGCAGTTGATTATCATCTATCATCCATATTTAACACAAACAAGTTATGGAACTTCCACCTGTCAATACCTTCCTATTAAATATACTGCCACACAACTGCTATGGCTACCTTAATTTTTGTATATCCACCTGTGTCGGGTGTATAGAGATGTCTTTTAAGTCACTATTTTCCAGTCTCAAGTTACTGAAGCCTCATCATTTTCCTTTTTCAACTCAAACCATAGATGTTTGTAGCACAGAATATATGTACAATCTTGCCTTGTCTTTATCCAAATTCAGTAGCAGTAAATCAAATATTAAACCGGTCCATTTAATAATAAAAATAGCCTTTTGAGTGACTTCTTCTCAATAAGGTCCATCAAAATAATAAATTTAATCATTAACAATTCAATATTGATTAAGTTCAATTTAATTAATTAAGTTAGACTTAGAGATCTATGCTTGGACTAGTTTTTTATTTGGTTGATTCACTAAGGATAAGGATGATTTGAATCGACGTTTGACCTTATATCCGAGTCCAGAGCGGTTGTATACAACCTTTTATTTCTTAAGAATTGGGTCAAGGTTCTTGAAACCTAAAGTGAATCGTTCAAATGTTTTCTTAAGTTCTTTAACTTAGTTCTCATATTAGAATTTTCTTCCTCAAGTTGGACTTGAGTTGAAGTTCAAATTTGTGTCTTCTCACTTAATGAACTTTGGTTAGTCATTTCCTTGAGGGCTTTGACCTCCTCTTGGAGTAACTTGACTCGGAGATTGGATTTCGTCAAATTTCTAGACAAGCAGGAAATTAAATTGTATGATCTAATTAAAGTACTTACAATGGATTGGGAACCTTTTGAACCGGATGCGGATCTGTGGCTTCACTCGGACTCAGCTTCTGATTCTATTTCGGAATCGGATTCAGTCTAGACAACATGAGCTTGTACTGGTAGTGCCAATAAGCTTGGTTGAGTTTATTCTTCTACGTTTGACTCTTCCAATGACTCGGATCACGTTGCCTTCAATGCATTCTTCCTTACTTCATGTTCGGACACTCCGACTTATAGTGTCCTTTCTTATTGCACCCGTAGTAGGTTACTTCCGATTTTGACTTTGAAGTTTGATTCACACCCTGCTGCTTACTCTTGCTCTTGTATTGGATCACCTTTTTCTTCTTAAGGATTTTTCTAAACTGGTTTGACTAGTTCGGTGATGATCTCGTCTTCTTCTTCCAAGTCGGATTCGCCTTCAGACTCGTGTTCGATTTGGTACTTCTTCCTACACTCCTTTGTCTTGCTTGTACCTGCAACCAACGCAATACCTTTTTTGACCGAGAGTGCAATAGTCTGTTCATGAAGTTCAAACTTAGAAAATAATTTATCTAACCTAATTAAAGAGAGATCCTCAAAAACTTTGTAAATATTCACCATGGAAGCACGCAAAGTATTCCTTGGAAAAGCATTAAGGGCATACCTTATAACGTTGCAATTTTTCACCTTCTGACCAATTGTGTGGAGACCGTTGAGCTGGTCTTGAATGAAAGTGTAAGATATGACAAATTAGATAATAAGTGTTATTGGAAAAATAACCTTATTAGATTTTTTAAGGAATTTTTCAGGATTTAAACGAAGACCGTATGACTCGTTTATGGGGATAATCGGTTGGGCTAGTAGAAAGCCTGTTTGGAATATCCCTTAACTGGGAGTTGATTGATTAAATTAACCTATAGTTGGTTAATTAAATCCTAGGTTTAAATATCTAAACCTAACTTTTCCCATTTCATTTGCCCAATCTCCTTCTCACCCGACATCGAACCCCTCCTTCTCCCTCTCGTTCTGATCCCTTCGATCTTCTCTGCCTCTTTATCGCCGGCAATCGCTGACCGTGGGATGCCGGTTGCCGCGTGGCCTTCCTCACCGTGGGTTCGTTCCGGATGCCATCTCTTTTCTCCGATCGATCCACAGATGATCGATCACTGCCGCCTTTCTTCTAGATCTGATCTCTCTGAGGGTACGACTCGATCGTCGACGCGCGCTGCTCGATCTCGCCAGTGTTGTTCAACCCATCGTCGACGCTAATCGTCTTTGCCCTGATTTCCTTGGCCGATCTCCCCTCCTTGGACGACAGCCCGACCGCCCGACCAGGAGTCGATTGACGCATTAGTTGCCATAGTGAGTTGAGCCCTAGTCGTCAATCCACTGTCGTCTTCTGTGTGTTGCTACTCCGACCAACAAAGTTCTTCCTCCCGAGCTAGCCGTTGCTAAAGACTAGGCCTTCCCCTCCGTTGGGCGCTCAGTTCCAATTGGATCTTGGGCGCCGGTGGCTAGCTACGGCTATTGGATCCTCCACTCTGGCTAACTCTCTATGCTTAGGGTTGGTGCATGACCTTTCCCTCTGCTTAGATGTGGAGCTTCCGGCCAAAATCCCTCAAAGCGCTGGCCAAGCAGGTCTGTCCCAGCGATGGTGAGAATCATTTGAAGGGTAAGTGGTTAGTTCGAGGTTTGTGGATTTTGAATTTGGTCTTGTGCTTAATCGAGGATATGTTAATTATGTTGTAGGGTGTTGGAAGTGGGAGATCAGCAACCCCACCTTGCAGTGGCTACCAATTCTCGACAGTTAACATCTTCGGCTTTGGATCATCAATGGTGCATCCAAATGTGGGTGGAGTTTTAGAGGTGATTCCATTTCTACACTGGTTTGGATTGTGGATGATGGTGCTAAATGGAATCATTAATTGATTGTGATTTAGGATGTTGATTTTGAGATGGCGCAGAAACAATGAGATTCGGCAGAAACAAACAAGGTAAGGGTTGGAGGAATTTGGAATTTAAGTTATTGTTTTGATTATGGTTAATGTAAATTGAGGTTAGTGAAAATGCTTGGATTTAGTTGATAGATCTGTAGATTAATGGAGTTTTATTTGGAGATTAACTCGAATATTTTGTTATCCATGTTAGTTGATTAGTTTAGTTACATGATTGAGTGATCATTTGGATGATTATGGAATTGGGTAGTAATGATGATTTGGGTGAGTTTTGGAGTTGTGCAGGTATAAGATTAATCTGATTAGGTTGTAGAATGGTTGAGGTTAATTGAAGAGATTACACCTAATCTAATGAAGATGATGGATTATGTTTTGGATTTAGCTAGTTTTTATATTTGTGATTAGCTAAACTGTATATCATGTGATCGCAGGACTTGGATTCGGGACGAGTATCTCAATGTGGGATTGTTTAGCACCAACGACTGATAAAGGCAGGTACATCTAACTTATCTTCTTTTGATATGGTCATTATGATATGCGTAGTATGTTATAGCTAGTAGTAATTGTTATGTTTATATCTGCCTTGGTATGTCACTACTTGATACATGTGGCATGCCTTTATTTTATCCGTTATGCATTTAGGCCTATATCATCTTGATGCTTGCCTTGTGTTCTTATATTCATAGAAGTAGTGACATACAATGCATTACTTGGTACAGGACTAGCTACTAGTTATACCTGGCATGTGTACCTAGACTTATGATACATAGATCATTGTTATGGATTCATGGTTATTTTTGGTACATAGTATATGGAGGCGCATATTGTCAGGTGTTACATGCTTTAGTGTCATGTACCATCTTGCATGATTGCATACTGAGCGATTGTTGACTCCTTTGTAGTTGAGCACATCGCCAGTTACATGATCTGCGCACACAACCACTCATGGGTTAGTGGTACGTCAGGCAGGGTGTGTGCAGTTGCTTTGTCAAGGATTCGCTCGGTCGCTCATGGTTAGTGGTGACATAGCGTGGTAGCGAACAGGGATCCCTCCTCTTGACTATGACACAGGGAGATGAGAGCTTAGGCTCCTCCATTTAGTTTGAGTAGAAGGATAGGTGTACTCTGACAGCATCCTATCCACTCGGTCACTCGGGCGTAGTGATGGCAGAGTGCATAGTCGTCATAGCCCTACCCACTCGACCTCATCATCGCGATGACGGTGGTTGACTTGCGTCAGGGGTGACCATGTCATTTGCATCATATGCATGGATTGCATTTATTTGTGTGTGATTGATGCATTTTGGATGTTGTATTTTTGTGGCTGCATAAGATTGACATGCATACAGGAGACATTGTGTATTTGGTCTGACGACCCTGCATCTGTTTGTATGGTTCACACCCTTATGTCAGGATAAGAGGTCCTGGTGAGTACAGTTTCTTCCATTATTTAATTTTGCATTATCTATTATTGTTCAGGAGACTGTACTACATGACTATTACTGATAGTTATATTTTACTATGATGTCTGCTCGATACCCGCTAAGTTCATTGAACTCACTTCGTTGATTTATTCCTATTTCAGGTCGAGTCGTCAGGAGGTTCCAGCTGCTAGTTCCCTCTCTATGTCACATTGAGCAACTTCTTCGGGTATTGCTTTCGTTGGTATTATTGGCTTTGGACTTATTCATGTATATGTATCTTTTGGATAGAGGTTATCTTTGTGGGTTTTTATATTTAATTTTATTGTCATGTCAAGCCGGCCCGGCTCGCAGTTAGTTATATTGTAGTTTTGTGATTGTTATTTTGGTGTTTTCTGCTGTGTTTTACTACAGTCGTGTGGGTTATTTATTAACTGCGCAGTTGTATTTACTTTCAGCCGTGTGGACTACTTATAAACTGTGTGGTTGTGTTTTACATCCAGCCGGGTTGGCTGTAGTTGCTTGTAAGTAGTCTTGTGGCAATGTATCTATGTTTCATATTATCACAGTTATAGGGATGATGTTGTCCGTTTGCCAGGAAAGGACTTCTCTAGGGCATGACACAAAGTGTGAAGTTAACTCGGCGATTCGCCATCCTGTATTTTAATGTTATAGAGTTTGTTTAAAATTAAATCCCTTTTGCTTACCTTTGTGTTGGAGGTACCCTCATGCAGCTCGATTAGCTTTTCTCATAACTCATTGACGTTGTTGAAGGGGCCGACCTGATTCAACTCTTTTTTGGTTAAGCCACATTGGAGGGTCTAGGTTGTTTTTGCATTGGCTTCGATCTTCTTATGGGTTGGTGTGTCCCATTTGTCATAGGGGCAAGAGCTCCGCCTTAAGTGGGATATGTGAACCCCATCTGAATGATTATCTACATTCACTTGGATTTTGAGGTAGTACTCCATTTGGCTCTTCCAATAGTTGAAATCTTCATCGGAGAATAGTGGTGGGTGAACGGTGTTGTATCCTTCTTGGTATGTTATTTAAAAAATCTTGCACATAATAAAATAAGGAGACTTGTCTCAAGACTTGGTCTTAGATTAGCAGTGTAGTATAAAGAACTTATGAAAAACTAAAGTGGTATATTGCATAACTTTGAGGAACAATAAACTCGATTGAGAAAAATTATTGGAAGGGGTGATAGCACCAATTCCGATTGACTCCGAAAATCTCAAGATGCAAAAACCAGAAGAAAGGCGTAAGAATATATTCACTAGCGAAAAAAACACAAAAAAATTGCTCGAACAATGGTTTCACTCATTTAGAGCGACCTTGCTCTGATAACAATTGTAGGATTATTGCACTAGAGGGGTGAATAACACTCATAGCTTTCACGTTCATTTAAAAAATTTTGAGAGAAACACAACGGAATAAAGGAAAACAAAAGCAATGCTAACACACCCAACTTTTACTTGGTTCGAAGCATTCTACAACTACTCCAAGGTCCGCATGTGAGAGTGCTTTCGTTGGGCAATCACTAAGTAATTCAGACCAACGCTTACTGTTCCCTCTTCAGGGAATGCGTCCTTACCTACGCCTCTCAGGAGAGATTACCTTTTGTCAGACTGGTCCTCCAAACCATTTAGACATTTGCTCAACATCCAAGACATCAGGACTTCATGCTAGACGTCTGATCCCTGACCCGTTTAGTCTTTCACTTGGTGTCCGTGACCCCCAAAATATTCACCTAGAGTCCTCGACCTGCCAGGACTGCCCAGTCCCTGGGACTAGGACTTCGTTGCCTAACCACAACTAGAATTTTTCTACACACTCAGTTTAACTTCTTAGAACAACAACACAGCTTAACTTTAAACCTTTATCAATATCAAAACATAAGTTTGATTAGCTAGTGCTTCCAGTACCAACATATGTTAATGAAGATTTCATTGCAGCTCGAGTGTAAGTTTTCTTTGACTTAAGGTATTCAAGTCATCTTGATCATGAAGGCTTATAGTTTGACATCTTAGGCAAATATCTTCGAGAATGTGTAGATTCAGGATGATTAGGTATAAGTCAAAGTGCTCAAAAGTGTTTTGAATAACCAACAAGGGATTCACTACTCCTTATAAAAAGATGTATACCCTATAACCACTTGTCAAGATTGTTACTCAAAATATTTAGCCAAATCATCACATCATAAGAGTATTGTACTCTTGGACACATGTACGAGTAATTCAAATCCAAAGAATGAGGAAGTATTACTTGGGCTAAGTATGATGTAGTTAACCTAGTGGGAGCTGACACATAGACTATATCCTGAACTAAGTGGGTATAAGGACGAGTGAAAGGAATGAGACACGACTAACTATAGTTGTTGAAGGTTCATAAATAGTTCTAGAATCAACTGTGATTTTTCGATCAATTAGAGATTATGATGTACTACTAGGTACTATTCATGATTGATTCATAATTAATGGTTAATTATGAGTGGCCAACATAACCAGGAACTATTGGTCCCTTGGCGACCGGCTAGAGGGGGTGAATAGCATGTACAATAAAAATAAATAAAACTCCTTGAACTTTACAACTTTATTAGTCTAATACTTGCATAAAAAAAAGAAACTGAAAAAGAAGAGACACAAAAGAGTTATTTAGTTTACAATCGGGGGATTACTAATGCAAGGAAGTTGAAGCTCACTAAATAATCTCCTTCAGGCAAATACATCTCTTACAGCAGTTGAAGCATTCAATTATAGAACAAAACTAAAGAGTAATCAATTACAAGTGTTGTTCTGACCTTCTGGGACCAGACCTATATTTATAGCCCTGGTTAGGGCGCCTAGAAGGGTTCTAGGCACCTGGAGGGGGATAAACTTTTATCCCCATCTTAACGAGACGTGCCACGTAGTCTTTGGATATTTTTTAGTCCAGGCACCTGGACCAGTTCCGGGCGCCCAAATCGTGCTAAACTCATATCAGCTATGGTGCCAAAACAAGGCGCCCAAGGTTGACCCGGGGGTCTGGGCGCCCGGACCAAAAGTCAACATTTTATTGACTTTTCGGTCTCGGTCTTCCGCTCCAGTTCCGCTCATATTTGTCCAGGTCTTCCACTCCTGTTCCACTCACTTGGGTGATTTCGGCCATCCGAAATAGGGCTCACCCGAACTCATTTTCCAGTCTTCTCGAGCAATCTTCCGCTCTGGCTTTTTGTCCCTCGAAAACGTCGTGCACCTCATTCTCGTCCGCACGCGTACTCTTCTGTAGCACCTCGTCCCTTGGACGCACCGATCCCATCGGCTCTCTCCCGTGCCATCCTTCTCGCTAGCTGCGTCTTTCACTCAACTTCATGTAATCCTAAATTCCTGCACACTTAGACACAAGGGTTAAACCACAATAGGATCTAACTTGACTTGGTTGATCATATCAAAACTACCTTGGGGCACTAATAATCTCCCCCCTTTTAATATGAGAAACCTCAAGTTAAGTTAGGGTAAATTACAAACAAATAATAGTTATAAATATTTACAAGTACAAAAATTACTAAAAAATTATACTACCCTCCCCCTAAACTCAATCTTCACTACTCCTCCTTTGATCACATTAACAATGGGGTACTTTAAAATGATATTTGGAAAGTCTAATGGAACACTCCAAAAAAAAAAAAAATGGATCTATAAAGTTTTTAAAAAACTTTGAAAAAATTTGCTTAAAAAAAATTTGGATAGAGAGAAATGGCTCTTGAGATAGTTTCTAAATTCAAAACTATGGAAAAAAACATAGAGTAATAATGTGTTATTTTTTTTTTAATTTCCTTTAACAGAGAATATGATATACTTTCAGAGAAAAATAAATTTTGCTGAATAATTAACAAAATTTAACATTCAAAAAATTTTAAAATTTTTCTTACAGATAAGTGATAAAGTTATCTTTCTTGAAAAAATTAACTTCTAATTAATTTCTAACATACATTCTGACAAACACTTGAAAGCATTAGTTAACAATTAAATGCTTTACCATTAGTAATTAAATATTTATTTCAGTAATTGACTTCCAATTTGTGGCAAGACATTAGACCTTCTTGGTTATTGGAACAAGAACCATTTCTAGACAAAGTCTTTTAATAAAACTAAATCTGTGGGACCGACTTAAGGGGGTTGCTGATGTGGTGGTTCCATATTTTTTTAATGAAAGTAAATATTTAATTTTTTCTCTAAAAGTCCAAAAAATTAATTAATCTAAATATAATTTTGGAACCCCAAAAAATCCTTCCTACCAGATTAATTAAAAATTTCTTAGGAATATATTTCTGTGATATTTTCCTAATTTTACCCTTATGATATTTAAAATGTCAATTTAAACCATTATATCTTCTAACATTTTGAATATGTGAGCATGCATGATCTTTCAAATATTCTATTTCTATTTTTAATTTTTTATTTTCTTTTTTTATTTTGTCGAGATTTTCTAACCGACAAGATATAGCTAAGGTTGATTTTAACTCTTTATTTTCTTTTTCTAGCTTACAGTAATTTTTGGACAATATTTTTACGAACTGAAATAACTTGTTAGGAGGAAGAGACTGTACCTGACTTACCTTATCAATCCCGTAATTTGAAGCTCCCCTTGAAGTGATGCTTTCTTCCGATGTCGATCCCCCTTCATTGATGCTCTTGATGCTCATTTTCGGATGCGCTTGCTTCATCTTCATCTTCTTGGTGACTTGCCACTAGTGCAAGTCCGGCGATGATTTCTATCTTCGATTCGGACGATGTTTCATCACACGCCGCCTTTAGATTTCTATACTTGTCGGTTTGAGCTAGCTTCTTGTTCTTTTCCTTATCCTTGTTTTTTCTCTTCAATTTTAGGTAGTTATCTTTCACGTGTCTTTCTTCATTGCAATGGTAGCATCTTACTTTTCTTTTTCTTCTTGTACCCTATACTTGATTAAATTTTTTAGTTTTAAATAACTTTTTAATTTTCTCACCATGAGTGTCGTTTTATTGTCATTGAGAGAAGATTTAGAATCTCGTTCGTCCGTTTTTGCCTTTAAGGTAATGTTGTGCTTTGTCTCCTTCTTCAGATATGCACGTCTTGTTTCATGGACTTCAAATATTGAAAATAATTCTTCTAAAGTACTTAATTCTAGATCCTTAGATATATAATAAGCATCTATTGATGGTGCTCATTCAGTAGTCGTAGGAAATACGTTAAGTGTGTACCTTAGCGAATCTCGGTTGCTTACCTTTTCTTCGAGATTCATGGGTCCGGTGATGAGTTCCTTTATTCTTGAGTGAAGGTGTGCAATGATTTCTCCTTCTTCTAATTTGATGTTGTTAACCTGGTTCCTGAGCAGATTCCGTCTCGCGAGTTTTGCCTCAAAGGTTTCTTCGTATAGTTCCAGGAATTTCTCCAAGCGCTCCTTGGCAGACTCTTAGGCTCTAATACGGTTGACTTCTTGTAGCGGTAAGATGCTCAACAGATGGAACTCTGCTCTGCCATTTGTCACGAAGTTGGATTGCTCTTTCTTCATCCATTAACATTTTTCTTTACCTCAGGTGTTACAAAACCAAATTCCATTATTAAAAGTAAATCAAAATTTATCTTAAAGAATACCTCCATCTTTTTCTTCTAGCTTGCGAATTCCCTCTCGAATTTCAGTGGGTTGATGCTCGGCCTAGCCATCTCTTGTGCTTTGTTAAGCGGTTAGTCCTCCTGAACTTGTTGGGCTCTGATACCATTTGTTGGTCCCTTGGCTACTAGCTAGAGGGGGTGAATAGCTTGCATAGTAAAAGTAAACAAAACCCCTTCTCAAACTTTACAGCTTTATTAGTCTAACACTTGCATACAAAAAAAAAAAGACTAAAAAAGAAGAGGCACAAAGGGGTTATTTGGTTTGCAATCAAAGGATTGCTAATCTAAGGAAGTTGAAGTTTACTAAACAATCTCCTTTAGGCGGAAAAGCCTCTTACAACAGTTGAAGCATTCAATTACAGAACAAAACTAAAGATGAATCAATTTCAAGTGTTGTTCTGACCTTCTGAGACCAGGGTTGTATTTATAGCCCTAGTCAAAGCACCTGGAAGGGTTCCAGGCACCTGGAGAGGGATAAACTTTTATCCCTATCGCAACAGGATGCGTCACATCGTGTTTGGATAGTTTTTCTGGTCCAGGCGCCTAGACAAGTTCCGGGTGCCCAGATCATGCTGAACCCGTATCAGCGACGATGTCGAAACAAGGTGCCCCAAGGCTATCCCGGGGG
The DNA here is from genome assembly GCA_037833815.1 of Zingiber zerumbet. Taxonomy (NCBI): domain Eukaryota; kingdom Viridiplantae; phylum Streptophyta; class Magnoliopsida; order Zingiberales; family Zingiberaceae; genus Zingiber; species Zingiber zerumbet. The sequence continues at coordinate 1,272,031 of JBBMJZ010000002.1, forward strand.
TCTGGGTGCCCAAACTAAGTCTCGGTGCCTGGACAAGGTCCGGGCACCCAGACCAAAAAGTCAACATTTTGTTGACTTTTTTGTCCCGATCTTCCGCTCCGATTCTATTTGCATTTGTCTAGGTCCTCCGCTCCGGTTCCACTCGCTTGGGTGGTTTCGACCATCTGGAATAGAGCTCACCTGAATCTATTTTCCAACCTTCTGGAGCAACCTTCCACTCTTGGTTCTCGTCCCTCAGAAATGACGCACGTCTCCTTCTCGTCCACCCCCATACTCTTCTGTAGCACCTTGTCCCTCGGGTGCACCGAGCCCGTCAACTCTCTCCCATGCTGTCCTTCTCGCTGGCTGCGCCTTTTGTTTGACTTCCTGTGTTCCTAAGTTCCTGCACACTTAGACACAAGGGTTAAACCACAACAGGATCTAACCTGACTTGGTTGATCACATCCAAACTATCTTGGGGTTCTAACAGGAATCAATAAGGTCACATGCACTACGAGTTTATCTTAGAGACTTAAAACGAGTTTGAGAATTGGATTCTTAAATCGAGAGAGAGAGAGAGAGAAACAAAGTTTGGTTGGACCAAACATAAAAGACAAATATGAAAAAATATTTGTTGAAGCGGAAGCATGGATGAGCCACGCCTATTGTAGGAGATATGGATTCGTTATGGTTTGATAATAAACCGAAAGGGCTTGGTTTGGTTATGAACCAAGATGGTCTAATAATAAACCAAAAAACTTTGGTTTAATTATGAACCAAAATAGTTTGGTTTTGAACTAAACTTAATCTTAATGGTAATGGATTGAGTTGCCTTTGCTTAATGGGTTTGGGAGATGACTTACTCCCTAAGTTATGTAGAGGTGTATAAATACCCTTCTATGAGGAGAAGAGAGATGTGATTTTATTCTTTGAGAGAAAAGTCTAATTTGATTAGGGCTTCTTCTCATCCTCTTCTCTCTCTCTAGCCGCCATCCAAGCTCTTGCCTCCCAATAGTTACCATCGGCCATCTCTAGCCACCGAATTCGGTGCCAACGATTTTGATGCTGACAAATTTAGTTTCGATGATTTCGATGGCGCTGACAACAAGTTGTCGCCACCCACCCAATCGTGCCATGGAAGTTCTCTCTGATTGCTTCGTCTTCACTCTTGGCTAGTACTGATCGGAGACAACTTGTGACTTCATGAAGTCATCTCAAAGACAACTCGGTGTGGATACGAGTAGAGGCAAACTCCATTGGGTTTGCTAGTTGATATCCTTTCCACTTTGTATCATCTGTCAAGTATACCTAGAATAAAAGTTATTTTAGAAAATTTTATTTTATAATCATATTTTTCTATGTTGTATCCTTGCATGCATATGATGTATGTGATGTAATAATTAGAAATTATTATACTTGTTTTTCACTGTGCATGTTTTCTAAAACGTATTTTAGCACGCATCACATTGGGCATATCCCAATAGACCATAACTGTTAGGACCTTGACACTGCTAGAAGGGGGTGAATAGTTGCTCACCTAAATCGATCGCTTCCTATACTTGTTAGTACAATGGAATACAAAACCAACAAGGGTAAAAGAAAGTTAACCCTAAAACAAGAAGACAAGAAAACAACGAGCCAAAAAATGTGTTCGTTTACGTGGTTTGGAGATAACTTCCTCCTACTCTACGGCATGTCCATAAAGTGGACGATCACGATCCTATCAGTCGATGACTCCCTAGAAAACCTCTGGCTAGCACAGCCTCCTTGTCGGTAGAGAAACTTTAACACAACTCTTGACAACAAGCACTTGGATCACAAAGAGAACTTTAAAGACTCTAATAGGGGTTAACCACCTCTATTTTGTCAACCTTAATCAAGCTCTAAAGCCTTGGATATATAGGTCATGGGATGAAAACACAAGTTGTGTTTTCTGCCATCAGTCGACTGGTGTATGCACCAGTCAACTAGCCTTTAAGTGAAGATGGTCGTTACACTTCAATGATCGACTACTAGCTGACTGGTTAACCAAACAATAGCCTCCCAGCTCACTATTTCTCAACCACCAGTCGACTGATAAATCCTAAACTAGGATTTTACCCCGAGTACCCTCACAACACTCGTTCTCATCTCACACCTCTCAAGCTTGCCTTACAGTCTCCTCCATCAGTCATAAGTCCCTCAAATGTCTTTCCATCCTTCATGCTTATCCTTCAGGAGCTTCCATCGGCATTGTCTTTGTTGTCAGATCTTCCATTGCCAAGAGTCACTCCTAAACTTCAACCTCACTAAGTCACAGTTGGACTTACATTGCTAAAACTACATACTTGGACTTACACTGCCAAGACCCACTCTTGGACTTTTACTTTTGCCAATGTCCCACTTGGACTTTCACCTTTGCCAAGATCACACTTGTATTGGTGTAGGGAGCACTAGACAATCGAACCTGTATTTTGATATTGACAAAGTGGTTCAAAGTTAAGTTGTCTTATGATCTAACAAGTGTGACTAAGTTTGTAAGAAAGTCCTAAGTAATCTTAGGCAAGGTGAAAGTCCTAGTTGAGACTAGGTAAAGAAGTCCTAGTGAACATTATGCAGGCGACAAGTCCTAGTTGTGGTTAGGTAACGAAATCCTAGTCCGAGGGACTGGGCAAAGTCTTGGCGAGTTGAAGACATTGGGTGAAATCCTAGAGTCGAGGATGTTGGGGATCTTGTGGCCGGCTAGAAGGGGAGTTGAATGGCTAAGTCACCCTCAAGTCGATTACTTCTCTACAAGAAAGTTAATACATAACGGAATATACTAAAACAAATGCAATGAAAGCAAACAAGAAAGAACACAAACGTTACATGATTCTTTTACATTGTTCGGAGATTGCTTGCTCCTACTCCACAGCTTGTCCTTGAGGTGGACGAACCTTTAATCCTTCGGTAGATTAGTCTCAGACAATCTCTGGCTAGATCTTACTCTTTATCGATGGAGTACAACCTCTCACAAAGCTCTCTTCGTCTTACAAGATAGAACTTAGGTTTAGGAGGAAGAGGAAGACTTAGAAGCTTTAGGCAAAAACTTAGGAGTTATTCAACAAGCATGAGTAACCTCCTTCATGCCCTAAAGCTCCCCTTAAATAAGAGGAGAGAGTTGATCACAGCATCAACTTATCTCGGCACTAGTCGATTGGTCCATGCATCAGTCGACTGGTGCAGCAGTTGGACACAGCCAACGACACTCCGTAGAATCCGCAATGCTGCTAACGAGTATCTACCAGTTGACTAGTCTTCGCAACCGTCAAGCGCAGAACTATACTGTGCTTTCATGAATTTGGACCAGTTAACTGGTCTAAGTACTAGTCGACTGGTACCTTACATTCACTCACACTCATCCTTTGCGGATTCGCCCTTGAAGCCCTCTTCTTCGGCCTTCGTCCCTCATATACACCCAAGCCTGCAGCTCCTCTCCGTGTCATCCTTCACTTTGCCTTGAAGTCTGCTTCCCTCGGTTCCACTCCATTATTCCTCGTCCAGCGGTCCCTCGGATATCTTCCACACCATCCTTCACCGACTCAAGAATCCGAGCCCTCGGATAAGCTTTTACTCATGTGTTTCACCAAGTCCTACAATACTCAAACACATATTAAACCAATATGAAAGCTAACTTAAACTCTTTGACACACACATCAAAACCATGATCATACCGATCAAACCTAGGTCGATTGCACCAACAATATCCCTCTTTTTGATATATGGTAATATATTTAAGTTAGGCACAGATAACAACTTGAAATTACAAGCATAGTATAAACATGAAGCATAAAACTCAAGCTCCCCCTTAACATATGGCTCTATGACTCAAATTTCAAGTTTTGCACCAAATGTAAAAGTATCTAACTTAAACTTTCCCATTTCTCTCGTTTTGATACCATCAAAAAGATTATACCAAACAATTACACAACCATGGCATCAAAATTAGACTAAGTTAACAAAGACCAGCTTCTAAAAGTGCCGGAAAACATGTACTAGTCGACTGGTATCTGATGCAGTCGACTGGTACACATGCAATTCAAATTTCAACATTCTGAAGCCTCATAAATGCATTAAAAAATTCTAAAAATATGAAATTTTAAAAATATATTTCTTTTAAGGTACTCTATCAAGGGAAAATATATTTTCATAGAAAGTCAAAGTATTTTTGAAATTTTGACCAAATCTTAAAAACATTGAAAACATGCAATTGTGTATTAATTTGAAACCTAGTTTTGCAATCATATGTTTTAAAATAGTTATACCATTGCAAATAGAACATAGAATTATTTTCAAAACTTTTAAAATATCCAACTATGATCTATAGGCAAGATGTCTATTAATTAAACATTTACTTTCCCCATAGTTGGTCTATGATCACTAAAGTTTGATACATTTCATAACTTATCAAAATGTCATAAGCATAAGTGAATTATTAGTATCATCCTACATCTCACATCTATGTTTAGAAATATGATGTAAGTCCTTGTGAGATGAAATGAGGGTAACCTCTACTTAGCCCTTCTTATCATGAATTTCTATAAAGGCTAAGTGTTCCCCCTTTAAGTCTAAAGTCAACCATATAGAAAATTTTGAATTATGACTTTCATGGTTGACTAACCCAAAATCCTCTAACCCTTGAGGATTGATTTTGGTACCCAATATGAGTTTTTACTAATTGGGTTAACAAAGTACTCCTTGGGGATCTATTTTCTATCTATGGTCTTTGTTTTTTATTGTCCCATATCAAGTAAGCAGTGGTAGATTTTCTCATTATTGAGCTCATCATAACCTGATCCCTTTTTCTTAAAGCTTGCCCTTTGGCTCCCAATGATCATACTTAGGGTATTTGTGCCAATTTTAAATTTTTTAAGGGCATTGGTAAGATATTCTACCTTTTCCTTTAATTCCTTATTTTCTTCTTTTAAACATGAATCATTTAAATTAGAAGAAGAAGCATGGTTATCATTATCCTTAATAGTCATGAATTCTTTTTTTTTTCCAAACATGCTAATATCATGTTTCAAACACTTATTTTTCCTTTTAGCCTTAAACAAATCCTCATTTGTACTTGAAATAATTTTAATTAAAACATGAGAAGGAAGATTGTGTACCTCACTTACTGAGACGTCTGAATCCGAAGTTTGACCTCCCTCTTCACTTGAGCTCCCTTCTTCTTCACTTGAGCTCCTTTCTTCTCTCTTTCGGATGAAGTGGAGGTAACATCATCAATTCCCATTAGAGCAAAATAGGAGACATGGGGTTCTTCTTCCTCCAATGATGATGGATCATCCCATGTTACGAATAAACTTTTGACCTTCTTCCCTTTTTCTTTTGTCTTCTTCTCCTCTTCCTTCTTATTTTCTTCCTTCTTCAAGAGGGGGCATTCATCCCTCATGTATCCTTCTCTTTAGCAATTGTAGCACTTTACCTTCCTTCTTCTACTCTTTCCTCTTGAACTTCTCCTAGCATATGATTTGTTAGAATTAAAATTTTTAAATGCTCTTTTCATTTTTCTTACCATATACATCTCTTGATCACAATCCATTGAGGCGCTTGATTCTTCGGAGTCGGAGGATGATGGGGACGAAGACTTCTTCTTCTTACCCTTTCCCTTTTTTGCCATAAGGGCTATTCCTCTTGATTTATGGGCTTCTCCATCTAGCCCTTCAACTCTAGTTTCATGGAGCTCCATTGTTGAGAAGAATTCATCTAGAGAAGATTTCTCTAGATACCTTGGGAAAGCATCCATGTAGTGATTCTTGGGAAAGCATCCATGTAGTGATTCTTGGGAAAGCATTAATGGCTTTCATTATGATGTCTCGGTTTGTAAGTGTCTCACATATACTTGTTAGTCCATTTAAAATTTCTTTAATTCTAGAATGTAGAATAGATACCTTTTCTCCATTCTCAAGCATGATATTGTTGAGTTGAGTTCGGAGAAGGTCCCTTTTTGCTAATTTCACTTCCGATGTCCCTCATAAAGCTCCACTAAATTTTCTGATAATTCCTAGGCGTTTGAATAGTTTCCAACCCTTGTTACTTCTTGTTAGGGAAGGATATTTAGTAGACGGTGCATTGTTTTTGAATTTGCTAAATGCTCCTCCATTTGCTTCTTGCTCCATCTTATTTTCTCTAGTAGCTCATTATTTTGATCTCTAGGCATTTCGAAATCATTTCCAATGATTAGCATAATATCAAAATTAGTTTTGAAAAATACCTTTATTCTCTTCTTCCACCAAGAAAAATCTCCTTTGAATTTGGGTAGATGGATGCTTGAGCCGGTCATTTTGATGAAGTGATCTTCTTGGCGATTAGTCTGTTAAAGGGCATCATCGCTCTGATATCACTTGTTGAGGATCTTGTGGTTAGCTAAAAGGGGGGGTTGAATAGCTAAGTCACCTCCAAGTCGATTACTTCTCTACAAGAAAGTTAGTACGTAGTGGAATATACTAAAACAAAAGCAATGAAAGCAAACAAGAAAGAATACAAACGCTAACATGATTCCTTTACATGGTTCAGAGATTGCTTGCTCCTACTCCACGGCTTGTCCTTGAGATGAACGAACCCTTAATTCTTCGGTGGATTAGTCCCCGGCAATCTCAGGCTAGATCTTACTCCTTATCGGTGGAGTACAACCTTTCACAAAGCTCTCTTCCTCTTACAAGATGGAACTTAGGTTTAGGAGGAAGAGGAAGAGGAAGACTTGGAAGCTTTAGGCAAAGACTTAGGAGTTATTCAACAAGCATTAATAATCTCCTTCATGCCCCAAAGCTCCCCTTAAATAAGAGGAGAGAGTTGATCACAATATCAACTCATCTCAACACCAGTCAACTAGTGTAGCCATTGAACACAACCAACGACACTCCGCAGAATCCACGATCATGCTAACGGCTATCTATCAGTCGACTAGTGTCATCACTAGTCGACTGCTCTTTGCAACCATCGAGCATAGAACCATACTATACTTTCATGAATTCGGACCAGTCGACTGGTACCTTACATTCACTCACACTCATCATTTCCAGAGTCGCCCTTGAAGCCCTCTTCCTCGGCCTTTGTCCCTTAAATGCACTCGAGCCTGCGGCACCTCTCTGTGACATCCTTCACGTTGCTTTGAAGTACACTTCCCTTGGCTCCACTCTATTGCTTCTTGTCCAATAGTCCCTCAGATGTCTTCTACACCATCCTTCACCGACTCAAGGATTCGAGTCCTTGAATGAGCTTTTGCTCATGTGTTTCATCAAGTTCTACAAGACTCAAACACATATCAACCTAATATGAAAGTCTACCTTAAATTCTTTGACACACACATCAAAACCATGATCATACTGATCAAACCTAGGTCGATTGCACTAACAGAGGACACTAGATGACAATCTTGGGGGTCATGGGCACTAGGTGAAAAATTAGATGGGTTGGGGATCGGATATCCAGCATGAAGTCCTGATGTCTCAGACGCTAAGCAAAAGTCCAAACCGTCTCGAGGACCAGTATGGTAAAAGGTAATTTCTCATGAAAAGAATAGTTGAGGACGTGTTCCCCGAAGAGAAAATAGTAGGCGTTGGTCCGACCTAGAGTTTCAGCAAAACTCAAAGTCAGAACCAGACAGTCCGAAGGCTGTCAAAGTTACTTTTATATACTGTTTACCTATTATTCTAACTCTAATTTGTAGAAAGACTAATACTTTGTAGGTAAGGATTTTACCTTGTTCGATCAACCGAATGTTAGGATCAGTCAACCGAACCCAGAGACCATATCAGCCCACGATGAAGTTTCGACCAAGGGATCGGTCGATCAAACCTAGGGTTCAATCGACCTAACAGTGGATAGATTGTAGGCCAATCAGACTGGGTTGATCAGACCAGATAAATCGAGAAGCGTCGAAGGTTCGGTTGATCGAACGACTGGATCGATCGACCGAACGACTGGATCAATCGACCGAACGAAGACTTCTATCCGAAGCGGCAACATCTGAACAGAAAGTTCGGATGATTCAGAAGGGCCAGTCGACCGATTAGGGAGGATCGGTCGACCGATCAAAGTCGAGTCAAACAATAATCCCGAGATCAGTTTGGAGATCGAATCAGGTTCAACTCGACTATAAAAAGGATTCGGCCAGCATCTTTTAGTACCATCATTGACAACGAATTCTCACAATCTCTCTATTGTGTGCTGCTCAAAAGACTAGTTAACAAAGTCGTAACGTTGCTCTGACGACTGAAAGCTTGAAACTCCAACTCTCTAAGTCATCGATATAACTTTCATTTATAGCACTTAATTATTAGTCTCATTGTAATTGTACGTGTCTTTGTAATTCTACGAATTGATAGTGAATTGCCCAAAGTAAACATTCAACGAGTGTAGGTCTTGGAGTAGGAGTCGTCATAGGCTCCGAACAAAGTAAAATTACTTTTGTTTGCGATTATGTTTATTTATTTCCGCTGTGCATTCTATGTTTTGTGAAAAATGTGAAAGTCACAAGCGCTATTCACCTCCCCTCTAGCACAATGATCCCACAACTTAAACTTTCCTTATTGTACCTGCATCTTGCACACTCATAATACATATCAAATATAATAATAACCCTAACTAAAACTTTTGCCCAAATATTAAAATCTAGGGTTACATATATTGCTCCAACAATCTCTCCCTTTTTTATGTTTAGCAAACCGTTTAAGTTAGGGAAACATATAACAATAACATGCAAATAACACATGCATATCTACTTATGCATAAATAATGAAACCTAATCGGTGGCTCCCTCTTTACCTAAGTTCCCTCTTAAGCTAGGATTTTTCGCAAAGGTAAACTCCTCCCGCTTTGTCAATAAATAAACGATCTACTCATGCTTATACCATGGAACATAATCCTAGGTTCCCCCTTCACCTAAGCTCCTCCTTGAGTTAGGATTTCTTGCAAAGGTATTTAGGTTTCCCACTTAAACCTAAACTTCTCTCTCTTTGACAATCATCAAAAAGAGCTCTAACAATATCTCAATTATTGAACTTTTTAACCTCTAATGACCACAATTAGCATGTATTAATCTCCCATAAGATTATATGCATGCATATCATCCTTTTGGTCATTTTCTAATCAGAAAATCAATTTCAGCCTATATCAGTTGACTGTCATAGGTCTCAGTCGGCTGCCCTCATCGAAATCAACTCATATAAATATTATGTGCTAAAAACCACTATTACCAGTCGACTGGTGTCTGAATCAGTCGACTGGTACCCTATTCAGCCCAATTCTACATTCTGAACCTAATTTTAAAAATACACCAAGAATTCCACGGATATCCAAAAATTCCTAAATTTTATGGAGATGTCTGTTTTACTAGTGTCTACTTGGGAAAATATATTTTAAAATATACATATCTCGGATCCCAAGATTGACACAAAATTCAAAACTATCTAAATGGTTTAATTAAATATTGACCTAAAGTCTTAGTTTTGACTTCCTCTTAATGTATCTGCCCATATTAAACCATAATGCATCCCTAGCATTAGTTTATATGACATCTATATATCAAAAACTAATTTTCATACAATATAAACCTAACTCATATTTTTCATGCATGAAACTCATCCCAATTGTGTCAATTCCTTAAATTTGAGACTCAATTTCATGTCTAAACCACTTTAGCACATTTGATGACCCGTCTAGAGTCCCAAGCAAGATCCTCTTGAGATCTATTGACCATAGGTCTCGAAAAGACTCTTTGAGCTCCCCCTAGAATTCTTAAGCTTAACCACCTTCCTAGGTGACTCATTTACTGTGGCTAGACCAACATGATGCACCTCGGGTGACATTTGGTTTAACCTCTTTAATCTTTTAACCTTAGACACCTTGTTTTTGGTTAACTTACCCTTGTTCTTAATCTTGGATGATCTATCCTTGGTTAACTTCTCCTTGTCATAGTTATATGCAACCCTTGTATATTTCTTCTTGACCGTGGAGGGATTAGATCAGTAACCCAAACCAGATCTATCATCATTTTTTGGTCTTTAACCACCGAAACACATATCAAGTCTTCTAGGTCCAATGATAAATCTATTTAGGACTTTCTCTATTTCCTCAAGCGTTAGCCTTCAAGGCTTGATTTTCCAACTCTAAGTTTCTCACTTTAGAGTCAACTTGTCCACCTTGGACACTCCTAAACCTACCCTTCCTAAACATGTCTCCCCTTCTTGGGATTAATACCTAGGTTTTCAACAACATTTCTCTCCTTAGGCAAGGCAGGTTGTTTCTTTTTTGTCTAACCTTAGTACATGATTTTCTAGGGTTATCTACCGTGTTAACCATATTCCTATTATTATACCTAAATCTATAATTATGCATGAGTACATAATTTTCATTATTCCTAACAAGCTTAAAGAAATTTGAAATTGGATTAAACTTTAAATTAGGGATTACATTCCCTTTTACCTTTGAAGCTCCCCCTTGACTTGAGCTCCTCTTCTTCTCTCATTTCTTCAAGTATGCCAACTTCTTGAACTCTCCTCTCCTTGGGCACTTTGTGCGATAATACCCTATTTTACCACACGTGAAGCATCTAATATGCTTCTTCTCCTTGGCTCTATCCCTATAACCCACATTAGTTTCTAAATCAACTTTAGTGAGTTTAGAGTTTACCTCTTTTACCTTCTTGAGCGAATGACACCTACTCTTGTAATGTCTCATCTTACCACACTGAAAACACTTGATGTGGCTCTTCCCGCTCCTTTCAATAGACGTTGAGGGTTGAATTTAAGCTTTCGTGATCTCTACTAGTTCGGATCGCTCTTCTTCTTCTTCCTCACTTGAAGATGTGGACGGTTCCACATCACCCTCCTCTTCGGATGTTGAGAAAGTGTCAACATCCGTTTGGTTCTTCTCCTCCTCTTAGACCTTTGAGCTCTTCTCCTTGGTCTTCCCTACTTCTTGTGCTTGTGTAGGATTCTCATGAAGTGCAATCACCTTGCTCCAAAGCTCATGAGCACAATTGTACTCACCTACATGCGACACAATGTTGGAATGTAATAAATTTAATACAATTCTAATTACCTCCTTGTCCGTCTCTAATTGTTTCATTTACTTTTCGGTCCAATGTCATGGTCGGAGACGCTTTCTCTTCTTGTCTGTTAGAACTTCGAAAGGAACTTCCAATGCGGTCCAATGGTCCCAATCAATTTGGAGCCAAGTCTCCAACCGCTTCCTCCAATATTCGAAATCATCTCAATCGTATGAAGATGGGATCCAGATATTCCATCCTAGCGATCCTTCCGAGGACATCCTCTTCTTCTGCCTCTAGCGCGTTGCTCTTTTGGCAATTAGTCTAAAGAAGAGCGGTCTTGCGATGATACCACTTATTGGGACCTTGATGCCCTAGAGGAGGGGTGAATAGCTTCTCACCCAAATTGAGCACTTCTTATACATGTTAGCATAACGGAATACAAAAACAACAAGTATAAAAGAAAGCTAACCCTAAAACAAGAAGACAAGAAAACAACAAACCAAACGATGTGTTCATTTACGTGGTTCGAAGATAACTTCCTCCTACTCTATGGCATGTCCGTAAGGTAGACGATCCCGATCTGTCGATGGATGACTCCCCGGAAAACCTTCGGCTAGCACAACCTCCTTGTCGGTGGAGAAACCTCACCATAATTCTTGACCACAAGCACTTAGATCACAAGGAGAGCTTTGGAAACTCTAATAGAGGTTAACCACCTCTATTTCTTCATTCTTAACCAAACTCCAAAGCCTTAGATATATAGGTCATGGGCTAAAAATATTGTTGGTGCGGTTAGCACTAACGGTCTAACTCAGGTTTTGATGAATGACAAATCAGGTTAAGTTAGTTTTGTTGTGATCTAACACTCTGACCGAGTGTGCAGGAGAAGTCCAGACAGGTCGACGGGCTGTCTGAATGTCTGGCAGGAAGCCCAACTAGGTCGACGGGCCGACCGGATAGCTGGCACGAAGTCCAAATGGGTCGACGGGCTGACCGGACATTTGGCATGAAGTCCAGCTAGGTCGACGGACTAACCGGACGTCTGGCAGGTAAGTGAAGGTAAGTCACTGGAGGGGAGTGACTGTGAGAACGTGTTTCCGGAAAGGGAACTTAGGTACCAATCCGACTTAGAACTATTTCAGAATTCTAAGTCTAGATCTTAACTAGATTCCTGTCTCGGAGAGACGAAATCTAATTCATACTCTTTTCTATTGGATTATAAACTGTACTAACAATCTGTTTTGCAGGAGATATAAATGCCTCAGACTAACATTTTCTTGCAGGAAGGAATCTACTAAAAATCAAGGGTCCGGGCGCCCGGAAGGGATCCGGGTGCCCCGAACTGTTGGTGCAACCTAGGTCAAGGTTGACCTGGTTGACCTGACTCGAGTTGGTCAAGGGTGACTTGACTCGAGTTGTATTTTGATGTTTGACGATGTTTGACGTGAGTAGAAAAGTTGTATTCTGATGTGTTGACAAGAATACGAACTTGGGAGATTGAGGGT
>JBBMJZ010000002.1:1395402-1407908 GCA_037833815.1 Zingiber zerumbet
ACTGGGAGGGGGACGGTGAACCCAGGAAGGGATCACAATCAATTGCGACCGGATCACGACTATGATCCGATCGTAATTGCGAGTGGTCCATCTCCTAATCCACTTTTTTTTTACCAAAAGATCTACCCTGCACTGAAGGAGCTCCCTCCCATGTCGGCAAAGAGCGGCTCTATTTGTATGAAACCATTTCTTTATGTTCTTTTTTAATTTTTATTATTATTTTTTAAAATTTAAATATGATGTTGGGGGTACTTTTACATTAGGATAGAGATACGAGATGTATGGGTTTTAAAAAAATTGAGATTCATGGAAGAGTTCTTCGGAGGTTTTTATTGTATATAGTGGAAAAATATTTAAATTTTTTTATTTTTACGTGTTGTGGATATAATTATGAAAAACTTCTCACCGAGTTTCAATCATTGTGGATGCTCTTAGAGTATCTCCATTGGGAGCTCTGAAAAGAGCCCCACCGGTGACATGGCATGAGGGGCGGACCTCCCTCTCATATTGGAAGGGAGGTTCCTTTTGCGGAGCTGTTTTGTCGTCAGTTATTTTTTTTCAATATTTGTTATTAAAAAAAAGCGCGCACACAATGTGTTGAAGAAGATGTTGAACATCAAAGAAGATGAGACGCTAAAAACAACGGCTTATTTGATAGCCATTGTTCAACGTTCAAATTATTTTAATTAAAAAAATTTATAAATACATCACGAATTCTTCAAAAGTAAAAGAAAATACATCTTCTCAAAATACCTGCATTCCTCTAAACTATGATGCCCACTATCCTCAATTTTTCTCTCACACACAATACAATCCAAATTTTCAAAATATTTTATATGTTCCACAAGGTCTTCCAAATTTTCTAAATTTTCAATGTTCTAAAAATTTTTTATTCCCCTTCAGAGTAACGCCACTCTAGCTCTATTTGGTATGTATTTATGCCAAGATTGGTCAGCCATGAGCAACCAATTGGGATGCCTTCTCCGTCTTTCATATTTTCACCTCCTCAACTATCAGCCATGTTTTCAAATGAAGCAAGAAGAGCTACTATCGACCCATCTATCAATGACAAAGAACCTCTAATGTCATCGTCTATTCCAACATCTCAGTGGTCATCACACTCATCACAAGAAGAGTGTAAAGTTAAACCGGAGAAAGATGATTCGAAACGAGGATTTTGGTCTTTTGATGGAGACATGGTGCTTGCGAAGTCATGGACAACTATTAGTACCGACGCAATCAATGATAATGACCAGAAGGATCAAAATTTTTTGAAACGTATAGCTGATTACTACAACAAGCATCAGCCCATTGGAATTATGAAAAGAAGCTATTAAAAGAAATAAAAGTGAATTACCATAATTGATCGAATTAAATTATCAAATTAGTATTAGGATTATTATAATAATTTTATTATAATTATTAGAATAATTCTCAGAATCATTCTTATAATAATTCTGTTATTTATTAATTGATTAATTGACCAAGTACTTTTTAAATATTATATATTATATTATTCTTAGGACAAATATCAATGAACAATAAGTTTTATTATTGCTCTCATATTATTTATTGCTCTCTCCCTATTATTCTTTTAACATTGCTCTCTCCCTATTATTCTTTTAACATGGTATTAGAGTCATCTTTTTTTATCTTCCCTCAACTTCTTGAGGCAGAGATCCAATAAACGACAAACCCTTTATAATTTTTTATAAAAAAGCTCTTCTTCTCTCTCCTAGTTGTTTTAATTCTCTCGCTTCTCTCCGTTTTTGAGAACGAACGAAAATTACCTTTTTCTTTCTTCCGCCGCCAACACCAAGAAAGGGGAATGAGGCTCCTTTACATCGAAGTCTCCAGCCCTTGCCTGTGCCACCTGCCGACGCCAGCCGCCGGTAGCTCCTACCAGCAAAGACGGACAGCAGGAGGAGGAGATCTCCTTGCTCACCATCATCGCCACAGCAACCTACTCTCCCGACAATGCCGTTGACATCGCAGGCCTATATTTTGCTACTAGTTGCCTTACAAGAGCTTCATCACTGCAGGACTAGTCGAAGGAGGGGAGGCCACTCACGTCGACGAACTTCTTGTTCCATCTACTTCAATAACACCTTCCCATACCTTTGCAATGTCAAATAATCAACATTATGACCAAAGACAAAGTTCAGAAAAATGTCAAATTTGTCATATCATTGGAGATACTAGAAATCAATGTTCCAGAAGATATGATTGGTTATATACTCGGATGAAATGTTAAATTTGTCTCAGGAATGAACATTTTGGTATTCAATATCCTAAATGATTTGACTCAAATTTCATTGAAGGTCCTGCAGCTTTAAGACAACCACCTACTTCACAAGTATCCTAAAGTTCTCTCGTCTGTGCTTTCTCATGGTAAAATCCCAGAGTTTTCATCTACTGATTGATATATTGACACTGGAGCAACACATTATGTCACATTAGATTATAATATCCTTATAGACGTAATGTCGTATTATGGCACGATTCAAGTAAACGATGGTTCAAGTTTGCAAATTGCTAATTTTAGAAACACATATATCCATTTATCCAATCGTACTTTTCACCTGTACAATGTCTTTTATTCTCCATCTATTACTAAAAATTTACTCTCTACTCGTCATTTTTGTCTTGATAACAATGTCATTTTTGAGTTTCATCATAATTATTATCTTATAAAAGATAGAGGAACCAATACTATTGTATTTTCTGGAAGAATAAAAAAATGTCATATACTATCTTCAGAGTTTTTCAATCAAAGCTTTTGTTGGTGAACACACAAATAAACCAGCTTGGCATGCTCACCTTGGTTATCCTTCTCTTCGCATTATTCAGTCAATCATCAATAGGTATGGTTTACCTACTTCCTTTACCTCCCCTTCATCTGATTCATTTAGAGCTTGCATGAAATCTAAAAGTCATAAACTACCTTTCTCTTCATCCGATTATGTTTCTAATTTTCCATTTGAAATAATTCATTCAAATGTTTGAGGTCTGCACCTATTTTGTTTAACTAAGATTTCCAATATTATGTTATTTTCATTGATCATTTTAGTAAATATACTTGGTTCTATCCTATGAGAAGAAAATCTGATTTATTAAATATATTCTATAATTTTTAAAATCAAGTTGAACAATATTTTAATCGTAAAATACTTTTTTTTTCATTCTGATCGGGGAGGCGAATATCAAGCTCTCCATCGTCATTTTGTCTCTTGTGGAATTGTTCATCGAGTTTCTTGTCCCCACACTCCAGAACAAAATGGCTATATTGAGTGCAAACATAGACATATAGTTGAAAATTGCTTTAGCTCTTTTTTATAATGCCTCAGTTCTGTGTAAATTTTTGGATGATACTGTTAGCACTGTCGTATATCTCATAAATTAGTTTTCTACTCTATTGCTTAATTATAAATATCCTTTTGAAAAATTTTATAATCAAACTTCTAATTACATTTTTCTTCAAATTTTTGGTTGCGCATATTATCCATAGTTACGCCTCTACTCTAAACACAAACTTGACTCTCATTCACTACAGTGTGTTTTCCTTGGTTATAGCAATTTGCACATTGGTTATCATTACTTGCATATACCAACTGGACGAATTTATATTTCGCGACATGTTACTTTTGATGAGTCTATATTTTCTTTTGCTCCGGAACTCTCTAATAACTCTCATATACTATCAGAATCACCTCAAGTTGTTGATCAAATCTTTGAAGCTTCACCAGTCGAAGATAATACAAGTCCATCATTAAAATTACCATGTCAGTCTATTTCCTCATCGTCATCAAAAAGTGATTCGGATGATAATGCTCATTGTCGCATGCTTCCATTAAGTGACATCTATGCACATTGTCCACTAACGACAACTCGACATCCCCTTCCATGAGCTCTAGTTGTCTCTTTAAAATCTATTGAAAACCAAATTGTTTTACACAAGCAAACAAGGATTCAAATTGACATAGTGTAATGGCTACATAATTTGATGCACTTCTTCGTAATGGAACATGGAACCTAGTTCCACGATCTCCCTCCATGAATGTTGTGGGCACTAAATGGGTATTCTGTCTTAAGCATCGAGCTGATGGTTCTCTTGAACGACACAAAGCTTGACTTGTAGCCAAAGGATTTAGTCAATAATCAGGTATTGACTTCAATGACACTTTTAGTCCAGTCGTCAAAATTACATCTGCCAGACTATTATTATCGATATTTGTTAGTTCTAATTGGTCTGTACGACAATTAGATATTTCAAATGCATTTCTCCATGGTCATATTGAGGAAACTATTTTTATAGAGTATTCACCTAGATTCATTCATCCATAATTTCCATCTCATGTTTGTCAACTCAAGAAATCCTCTTCGACAAGCTCCTCGTGCATGATTTCATTGATTATCTAATTAATTACAAGCTCAATAATTTTTTGGATCAAAGACTGACTCATCTCTATGTCACAAATACAATGATGGATCTATAATATTTTTTCTTATTTATGTGGATGATATTCTAATAACCGACAATGATCACAAGGGTATACAACTTTATTAAGTATTCTCAATCGTGAATTTCCTACTCGAGATTTTGGTATTGCTCATTTTTTTTCTTGGTATTGAACTTATTCCACATGAGGAAGGCTATCTTCTCTCTCAGAGCAAATATATATATTACTGGGCTTCTCCAAAGAGCCAAAATGGATGGAGCACGTCCGATCTCTACATCAATTGCTATAAACAATTCTACAACTTCATCCTCTCCTGCTCTGTCCAATCCACAGATTTATCAAAGTATTGTTGGAGTCTTACAATACGTCACTATCACACATCCTGATATTACATTTGCAGTAAATCGTGCTTGTCAATTTATGCACGCTCTAATTGAACAAAATTGGGATAATGTAAAAAGAATACTTCGCTATCTCAAATGTACTATTCTACATGGTCTTCTTTTATATTGTTTATCGTCTCGAGATTTACATGCCTATAGTGATGTCGATTGAGCAAGCTCTCCTGAAGATAGACTCTCTACTAGTGGATATGCAATATTTCTTGGACGAAATCTTATCTCATGGAATTCGAAAAGGCAACCCACGGTATCTCATTCAAGCACTGAGGCAGAATATAAAGCTATAGCAAATACAACGTCTGAAATTATTTGGCTTCAATCACTTCTCTCTGAACTTCATCTTACATCAAATATTGTACCCAAAATTTAGTGTGATAATATTGGAGCAACATATCTAACAGCAAATCTAATATTTCATGCCCATACAAAATATGTGGAAATTGATTTTCATTTTATTTGAGAGCGTGTGGTAACTCAATAATTATCAGTTTCTTATGTTTCTATGGAGGATCAAATTATTGATATCTTTACTAAGTCATTATCCAAACATCGTTTCAATAAGCTACCAAGCAAACTCAATGTCAGAGATCTCCTGTTAAATTTATCGGGGAGTAAGAGAGATAAAAGAGAATCACCAAGATTGACCGGATCAAATCACCAAATCAAATCAAAATAATATTAGGATTATTCTAATAATTCTGTTATAATTATTGGAATAATTCTCAGAATAATTCTTAGAATTATTCTGTAATTTATTAATTAGTTAATTGACTTAGTATCTTTTTTAACCATTATATATTGTACTATGTTTAGGGCAGTCATCAATAGAAAATAATAAGTTCTATTATTGTTCTCATATTCTCTTCTTATTCCTATTCTTCTTTTACACATATCACAGGTTATCAAGAAGTTGCGGAGGAGTTTGTTTATCATTTTGAGGGGATTCTGGGCTTAGATGTGGCTTGCATGCCGCTGGGCAACACCGCCATTATAGGGGCGGTACTCACAGTTTCTCAGCAGAAAATGTTGGTGGCTGCCATTTCCTTAAAGGAGATACAAGTAGCTTTATTTGACATAGGGAGTGATCTTTGTAGCAAAAGGTGATTCGATCGCCCCCAGCGGACATAGGGAGTGATCTTGCACTAGGGCCAGATGGATATGGATCAATTTTATTTTCAAATCAGCTTGGAAAATAGTACACAGATTTATATGATGTCATATAAGTCCCCTCGGAACGATTTAGTGGCTAGCGCATAAGGTATTACTATTATGAGATCTGATGTTTGAATCTCGACATAACTGAGATAAATATCTTCCTTATATATTAGTCAGTATTTCAAAGACTAGTAGCCTTCGTATGATGTCATCTAAGAGTTTTTTCTTAGCTGGCCGCCTACTGAAAAAACTCAATCACACATTGATTGTGTTGATTTCAAAAACTAACCATGCTCCAAATGTCTCTGATTACCGGCCAATTTCTTGCTGCACAATGGTGTACAAGATCATATCAAAAGTGTTGGTGAATTATTTGAAGAAATTCATGAGCAGCTTGATAGATCCGCTGGCGCCGCCCTCCTACGATTGGAGCTCAGTTCCATACCCTAATGATGCGTACTCCAAGTTTTTCAGTAGCCTTGCCGCCGACGCGCAGAACATGGAGTCTATGATGGTCCAATTCCCGCCGCCAAACGCGGTCATCGGCACTGTAACGCTCACCGTCGACAACCTCCGGAAGCTAAAGGAGATGAACAACTCCGCTTACCGCTGCTCCAATATCGTGGCGACCTACGCTTACGCATGGGTTCCCTCGTCAAAGCACGAGGGCACAACGAGGACACAACTGCTAACATGGCGTTCCCTGGAAACTGCAGGGAGAGGATTCAGCCCCAGCTACCAGCGGAGTACTTCGGCAACTGCATCGGCGGCAACTTCGCCTATATGAAGGCCGTCGACCTCGCGGGAGAAGATGAGGTGGCAGCGGCGGCAACTCGACTCAGCGGGGAAGCCATCAAACAGTTTAAGGAAGATCCCCTGAAGGATGTAGACAAGTGGCCGGAGAGGTACCAGGCGATCACGCTGCAGAGGCTTATGAGCGTTGCGGGGTCGCCGGGTTTCAGGTTTACGACGTCGATTTCGGGTGGGGAAGGCCGATGAAGGTGGACATGCCGTCAATATCGAAGGCAAGAGTCATTTCGGTGTCGGAGAGCAGAGATGAGATCGGCGGAGTGAAGATCGGTTTGGTGGTGCCTACGACTGAGATGCATGAGTTTGAGTCTCACTTCTCAGTTCTCAAATGGTCTAAAACTGCTACAGCAAACTTAGAGCATCTCCAATGGTTTAAACATTTTTTTGGATTTTGATGGCCCCACCAACAAAATGGAGAGAGAGTAAACTTGATTTTCGTTGACACGTAGGAGAGGAAAATAAAAACCTGGGGAAAAAGACTCCTTCGCCATGGCTTGGATTTAAAATCTCACGAGTTTCAGCAGAATTTTTACTTCTCCATCTACAAAATATGCCTTATCATTTCTGCTGTGTTCTATCGAAAAAAAAAAAAAGAGGATTCCTTCCTATATATTTTCGATTATATCTCAGCGATCGTATTGGGAAACATGATTTTCAATGCCAAACTATCATTTCATCGATCTGATATTATACAGCAGCAGCTTGATCGATACTAAAGGTAAAAGTCAGCTGTTCATTATAATTTCACTCGTCTGTCTTTGAATTTTGGACATAGTTGGCTTTTGTGATTGACTCTTTGACCCAGAAAAAGGTTACACAGCTCGGCATAAAATGGGATCGACAACCTAATTTATTGGGCAGGCTTCACAACCCAATCGGACTGTATATCTTTAGCCCAAGCTAATTGGCTAACATTCCACTATTGTCTTGGTCCAATAGTCAAAGTCAAAAGGAAGCACTCATGAGATATTTTCTATTCAGTCAAAATAGCATCTAATTAATAGTCAATTATTCTGACCGATCCATTTGGCATCTAGTCAACTATTGACTTCGAATTAATTGCAAAGCAGATTCCATGCCTTCTAGAATAAAATTAGTCTACATGTATAATTTAGTTTTATAATTTTAGTTATATTAAATGACAAAAAAAATTTCTTAAAGGACTATAAAAGACTTTATTTAATTCTCGAACATTATATATATTAATTAAACTTATGAAATTTTGTTATAATAATATTATCAAGCTTTCTATTCACTATATATATATTCCAATAGACTGTCCATTATATTATTCATTGGCTGTCTTATTTTGACTCGTTTCTTCCGTTCTTTTTCACCGTAATCAAAGTCAAACAAAATTACATGACAAAAGATTTCATTTTTATAATCCACGAGGTGGCGTCTTCATTTTATTCTCCTTGGAGAAAAAGGAGTTAATAATTATTATCTTACGTCTGATATTAGAAAATAACAAATTATATCAATTTTACTTTTATTTATAAGCAACATTATTTAATAAAATTAAAGCGTTTAGAAAAGTTATATTAAAGTTAAAAGATAATGAAGATAAAATTGAATAATTATAGAGAGTGATACAGACGAAGATATACTTAGCAACGAAGTCATTGTCACGCGGTCTCCCGTCAAACACGGCAATTGACGAGCTAAACAATATTTTTAATAAAAAAATAAAAACATTATTTCATTAACAAAATCTAAAACAAAACAATAAAATAGCAACCCTGATTAAAAAAAATATTATAACAGCAGATCCAATAAATAATAATAAAAAACCTGATAAAAAAAAGAAAGAAAATTGAACGGCAGCATCGCCTATAAATGATTATGTCGTCGGCCATGGAGAAGTGGGCACCAGCTCTCCAGTCAAGCTTCATCTTCGATTCCATCTCTAAAATGCCGTCACTGCCAACGGAATTCCGAGTCCTCGAGACCTCTCGGGTCGCTCCTCCGCCGGGATCGGTGCCGGAATCCTCCCTTCCCCTTACCTTCTTCGACATAGGCTGGCTCTACGCCGGGCCGGTGCAACGTGTTTTCTTCTACTCTTTCCCCTACTCCACCTCCCACTTCATCGATTCCCACCTCGCCACCCTCAAGTCCGCCCTCTCCCTCGCCCTCCAAGACTTCTACCCCCTTGCCGGTAAGATCCGCCTTACTCCTGGCAGCCACAGCCAGTTCGAGCTCCGCTACGCCGAGGGCGACTCTGTTCCCTTCGCCGTCGCCGAGCACGATGGCGACTTTGACGAACTCTCGAGAAGCAACCCACGCGAATACACCAGGATACAACCATTAATTCCCCAGCTTCCGGAGCCCACAGAGGATGGCCAGCGGGCGGTGATGGCCGTGCAGGTGACTCTGTTCCCAAACAGAGGTTTGGCTTTGGCCGTCACCGTCCACCACTCTGCCTGCGACGGCTCAAGCTCCACCCGGTTCGTGTCGTCGTGGGCTTGTAGAGCTTCCGGACGCGAGAAGGAGGCGCCGACGCTGCCCTCCTTCGATCGGAGCTCAGTTCCAGATCCTAATGATGCGTATTCCAAGTATTTCAGCAGCCTTGCCGCCGACGCGCAGAACATGGAGTCTATGATGGTCCAATTCGCGCCGCCTGAAGCAGTCATCGGCACGGTGACGCTCACCGCCGACGACCTCCGAAAGCTCAAGGGGATGATTTTCTCCAAAGTGAACAACTCTGCTTTCCGCTGCTCCAACATCGTGGCGACCTACGCTTACGCGTGGGTTTCCCTCGTCAAAGCGCGAGGGCACAACGCGGACACCACTGCACACATGGCGTTCGCCGGAAACTGCAGGGAGCGGATTCAGCCCCCGCTGCCTGCCGAGTACTTCGGTAACTGCATCGGCGCTAACTTCGTCGATGCAAAGGCCGTCGACCTCGCGGGAGAAGATGGGGTAGCGGCTGCGGCTCGACTCATCGGGGAAGCCATCGAACAGTTTAAGGAAGACCCGCTGAAGGACGCAGACAAGTGGCCGGAGAAGTACCAGGCGATCGCGCTGCAGAGGCCGCTGAGCGTCGCGGGGTCGCCAGGTTTCAAGGTTTACAACGTGGATTTCGGGTGGGGAAGGCCGGTGAAGGTGGACATGCCGTCGATAACGTGGGCAGGAGCCATTTCGTTGTCCGAGAGCAGAGATGAGATCGGCGGAGTGGAGATCGGTTTGGTGGTGCCCAAGACTGAGATGGATGAGTTTGAGGCTCACTTCTCCAATGATCTAAAACTGCTGCAGTGAACGGATTCGACTGTCGCCATGGCTTGGATTTAAGATCTCACGAGTTTCAGAAGAATTAATGGTCCTAATTTCATTTTACTCCTCCACCTACAAAATATGTATTGTCATTTCTAAGCTGCGTTTCGTTTTAGTTAGAAACAGTTATTTAAAAATAATAATAATAATACTATCAAAATTGAAATCTTAATAGAGATAAATATTTTTAAAATTAATTTGTATATGGGCATGACGTGGTAAGTAGAGAGGAGAGGGATATTTTTGTCATTTTACTACAACACCCTTTTTTCAGGCACTGTTAACACGTATATTGAGAGATAGAGAGAGAGGGGGTTCTCTTGCTTCAGGGGGTTGGGTTCGCCGCCGCCATGAACACTCTGTCACCTTCGCTGTGATGCTGGCGCATTCTCTTCTTGGCATGAGCCCGCCACCACCACCAGAGGAAGAAGGAAGGGAATTTTTCCGCCATCGTCGCCCAAGCACAGGGCCTCCCTTTTTCCGTTTTAGCGCCACCTCACCGGAGAAGATGCCTCCACCTCATGCCCGTCTTCGCCCTTCGATCACGCCGCCAGCACACGGCTAGACACAGTCACATACGCTGCCTTCGCCTTCTGTTAGTGTTCACGCCACCTCTTCATCCTGCGATGCCTGCCGACGTCTCATCACAGCCTCCGCGTGGCCCCAGCATAGCAGCCACATTCTCACATGAACGCCGACAGCTTCTCGCCACTGCCATGCTCGTAGCCTCTCTTGCGCGCCACCGGCACCGAGGGCTTGTCCTCGTTCTCCGGGGTCACTGCCCTCACGTTATGGTAAGCCCATGCAGCCCTCTAGGACGCTACAACCCACTGCCTCTGTGACTGCCTCATCGCTGACCATCTCCAGTGTAGATCCGACCACCTTTGGCATAGTTTTACACCGTCTTCTACCGCTGATGTTGTTCGGGCCTCCAGGCCACTGCTGCCATTATGCTCCGATATGGCCTATCCCCGGCCTTCGAGCCGTCATTGTGTTCCGACCTTTGAGACATCGTCGTGTTCCGACCTTCATGTCGTTATTGTATCTCAACCCGCGTGTCGATGTCATATCCCGATCTGCGTACCGATGTCATATCCCTACCTATGTGCCACTGTCACATCCCGGCGTACGTGTCGATGTCACATCTCGGCCTACGTACCGATGTCACATCTCGGCCTACGTGCCAATGTCACATCCCGACCTACTTGCCGATGTCATATCCCGACCTGCGTGTCCCTGTCATATCCTGGCCTGCGTGTCGCTATTATATCCTGTCCTGTATACCGCCTTTCAGGTCTAGGTTGCGTTCGACTCAGTGTCATCAGATCCAGCTCCTCATCAGGCTCGCATTCATTTACTCTTCCGGGTCACTGCAACTCGATCAGCGCTAAAACCAACTCACTGATCCACTATAGGGCGCCCCGAGTCAGGGTTCGTTCTCTATTTTTATTCTATACACATTTCATTACTCTGCTATTTGTTATGTTCCTTATATATTCGTTGGATTTGCCTCGAGCATCGGGGTACCAGGGACCGGAATAACTCGTTCGCTGACTGTAGGTAGCGTTGACCAGAGGACTTCTGACGACTTGGTCAACATAGAAGGTAACTCAGCATACCCCTCCGGGTCATAGTGATTCGGTTAATATTTCAACCACATCACTCCAATGGTCTATTTGACTTAGCTTCTAGGTAGTTCTCTTGCTTTAGGGGGTTGGGTCTGCTGCCACCACGAACACTCTGTCACCTTCGTTGCGACGCCGGCCACCTCCGACGCCGGTAACCCCCTCTCTCCTCCTAGCCCTAGCAGTCATAGGAGGGCGCGTTCTCTTCTTGGCATGAGCCCGCCACCACCACAAGAGGAAGGAGGAAGGAGGAAGGGAATTTTTCCGCCGCCGTGACCCAAGCACAGGGCCTCCCTTTTTCCATTTTAGCACCACCTTCGCCTTCTGTCGGTGTTCACACCACCTCTTCATCCTACGATTCCTCGCTGATGGCTCATCACAGCCTCCGCGTGGCCCCAGCATAGCAGCCACATTCGCACATGAACGCCGACAGCTTCTCACCACCGCCATGCTCGTCGCCTCTCTTGCATGCCACCGACGCCGATGGCTTGTCCTCGCGCTCTGGGGTCATTTCCCTCATGTTATGGTCAACCTATGCGGCCCTCTAGGACGCTACAGCCCACCGCCTCTGCGAATGCCTCATCGCCGACCATCTCCAGTGTAGATCCGACCACCTTCGACATAGTTTTACATAGTCTTCTGCCGTTGATGTTGTTCGGGCCTCCAGGCCATTGCTACCATTATGCTCCGATCTGATCGATCTTTGGCCTTCGAGCCGTCATTATGTTATGGCCTTCGAGACGCCATCGTGTTGCGGCCTTCACACTGTTATTGTATCCCGA
>JBBMJZ010000002.1:1427008-1439322 GCA_037833815.1 Zingiber zerumbet
CTTAGACACAAGGGTTAAACACAACAGGACCTAGCTTAACTTATTTGATCACATCAAAACACCTCGGGGTTCCAACACCAGGCTCTTGTACTACTCGATCGAGTTATAAGAGAGCTATCCCTCACGACTATGTCCCAGAGTCTCATATCGCTCATCCGAGTTATAAGCAAGTTGTCTTTGCACCTATCCCAGACTCTCGTGCCACTCGACCGATTTATAAGCGAGCTTGCCCACGCGTCCATTCTAAACTCTTATGCCACTCAGCTGATTTATAAGCGAGCTTGCCCACGTGTCCATCCTAGACTCTTATGCCGCTCAGCCAAATTATAAGCGAGCCTACTCTCGTGTCGCTCGACCAAGTTATAAGCGAGCTTACCCTTATAACTATGTTCTAGACTCTCGTGTCACTCGATCGAGTTATAAGCAAGTCTGCCCTCCCGCCCATCTCAGACTCTCATGAGGCTTGGTTGAGTTATAAGTGAGTCTGCCCTCGTGCCCGTCCCAAACTTTCGTGTCACTCAGCCGAGTTATAAGCGAGCTAGCCCTCACGCTTGTCTCAGACTCTCGTGTCACTCAGCCAAGTTATAAGAGATCTTGCCCTTACACCTATGTCCCAACTCATGCTGCTTGGCCAAATTATATGTAGGTTTCCCCGTGCATTTTAACCATCCAATTGTACGGTCACTTGACCAATATTACCCAAACGCGTTGTCACATACAAGTGCCAAATGGAAGATAAGCGAGTCAAGGGATGTGTGAATATACTGAGGTGAGAGCCTTTTGATTGGTCGAAGTAATACTTACACGAGTCAGTAGCCGTTTAAGCACTACTCACATGAATGAGTGTGCACACATTAACCTAACGCCAAGGAAAAAATGTGAAGGCTTAGAAACACAAAAGACATATCTAGTCAATAAATCTTGTAGCTTTCTTCGACTAGATTTGGAGGGGAGACTTATGATGTGGCGAATGCGGTAGAACCCCCAAAGTTGGAGTCACAATGAAGGTGAGGTGGAGGTTAAAGTTGGGGTGAAGTGGAAACCAGAGTCAAAGTAGAACGAGTTACCCTCATTGGGGTTTAGTTCTCCACTTCTCAGTACCAAGGCGCTTAGTATATAGCTAGTCGGCCCAAGAGACGGTCAGATTTACGGGGCGTAACTCCCCATTCTTCCAGCATAAGTCTTTTAGCATATGGATTATGGGGCATAGTTCTCCATTATTTAAGCACAAGTCTCTTAGCATACGGTCGGTTGGCCCTAGAGTCGGTCAGACTTTATGCACTTATCGCTCCACTCCCCAGAGCTAAGATACACAGAATAAACCTTGTCGGTTTCATCACTAGTTGGGCATACAGGGCCAACTTCCCACTTCTACAATATAACTCTCAGTATATAGTCAGTTGACCTAAGAATCGGTCAACCCAAAGTGATGAGTGGACCCATGGGGCTAAGCTCCCTACTTCTCATATGTTAGTCTCCCATCATACAGTTGGTCGACTACTAGGCCGGTCGGACTGCCTTCAGGAGATAACATTGTCAAAGAATCACAACAACCTATTAGAGAATAACAGTTACTCGTCAGAGAATATTCCGTCACCATATCATATACATGCAATAGAGCTTTCCTCTGAAGGTGGTCGAATAGCCAATATTATAAAACTCGTGAGTTGACTCATAAACTCGTAAAAAAAACACGAATTTACCTATGAAAATCAAGTGAAATCGTGATAAAATCGTGTATTAAAGTAAAATCAGATCAAAATTGTAAAATTGGATCAAAATCGTAAAATCAGATCAAAATCATAAAATCACATTTAAACTTGTAAAAACATAATTTTTGGGATAATTTTATTGGTTTTGTGTCGTTAATAAAATGGGACTATTTTGGACAAAACGATGTCGTTTTAGGATGATTTTAGATTTACACTTGTTTATTAACTATTTATATTAATTTATTATCTTGTGTTTTATTTATCTTTGGACTTAAGCTTTAGACTTGAATTTATGTTTATATTATGTTTTCATGGCAAGTATTTGGTTGTTTAAAAGTTTAAAAGTATTAGTAGTTTATAATTATATGAATTAAATTATTCTATATGTAGATTTATGTTATAATTTGGATTGAAATATTCAATGATCAATTAAAAAGAATATATCAGATTTTTTTTGAAACTGATTTAAACTATGATGTAAAATCTTACGATTTTACGATTTGATTTTATAATTGCTCCAACGATTTTACCTAAATTCTTGATTTTGACAACACTGCGTACCACTTCCATTGTCTAGCATTACTTGACATATTCTGACATCAACTATTCTCAATCACCTTATTATTGCGGATGTTACAAGGCTCACTATAAAAGGGGGTCATCTCTGTTGGTCAGGTATGGTTTTTTTACATCTTACTACGTGCACATACTCACACATCTTCGTTACAGTTCATCTTTTTCTACACTTTTGGTCAGACTACTGTTTTGAGTTGAGTGTCGGAGTGCCTGTGCTAGGAACCCCCTCCCTGGTTCTCGCTCTAACACCCCTATTTACTCTCTCACTAGACGGTGGTGTTTGTAGGTCCGTCCGCGTCATCAAAGTCTTCGTTCTCACATAGTCAACATTGAAGCTACCTTGCTAGCGTACTATCTTTCTCATTTTCAGACAAGATTAGATAGGATAGCCGATGTAAATATTTTTTTATATTAAATATAAAATTTATGGTAAAAATTAATCGATAATTTACCAAAAGGTGAACTTCGATTTATGAATTAACCAAAAGACGTACTATACTTTGATATTTACCAAATAGCGTACTCAATTTTCTATTCTTCCTATTTTATCCCTCAATCATTTGTCTATTCTCTTTCCTCTTTTTTATTCATATAATTTCTTTTCTCTTCCCTCTCTACAATGCATGCATCCTCTCTTCTCTTTCCTCTCATCTTCTCTTTCCTCTCTCTTTAGGAGATATGCATGCATACAAAGCATAATATGACCCTGATATGATTCCATATCCAGCCCACAGGATTTGAGTTTAACGTGCTTCTTTTAATAATATTTTAACACCTTTAGAGAAATTGAAATATACAATGGACGGTACCGTTGGGCTCCTTGCTGCCTCTGAAATTTACAGGACTTAAAATGAGTCTAATATGAGGTTTCTAGATCTATCAGTGGATTTTGGTCAAAACTCACTGATGAACCTAGAGACCTTGAATTGGACTCATTTCAAGTCTTGTAGATTTCTAAGGCTGTAAGGAGTCTAACAGTGTCATTCATTTCATATTTTGACTTCTCCGAATGTGTTAAAATATTAGCGAAAGAATCAGCCAAAACAACCCAATGTGGGCTTAATATAAACCGTGGGCCTGATATGGTTCATATCAAGCCCACATTGGGTTGTTTAGATGATTTTTTCTATAATATTTTAACACCTCTGGATAAGTCAAAATATGCAATGGACGACACTATTTGATTCCTTACAACCTCAAAAATGCACAGAAATTGAAATGAGTGTAATCTGAGGTCTCTAGGTCTATTAGTGTGTTTTGACTAAAACTCACTGATGGACTTAGAGACCTTAGACTGCACATATTTCAGTTCCTATGGATTTATGAGATTTCAAGGAGTTCAAATATACTATCCATTATTTATTTCGTCTTCTCAGTTGTGTTATAATATAATAAGAAAGAATCTGTAAAAAATTTCACGTTGGACCTTAAACATGTATCAGAAGTTAATTCTTTTCCGCTATCAAATCTCGACAACTATTCAATGCTTATTGACTAGCGTTGTACATCAATTATCAGTCTTCTTGTTCATCTTTCAATAACATATTGATTATTACTCTAACCAGGGTGAAAGTGAACAAATCTATTCTGCTACATAATTTTTTAGCAACACAAGTAAAGCAACATTTGTTAAATTAACCTCTCTAAAAAGTGATTAACATAAAGTAATTTCAAATTATCTTGATTGCACTTTACATGTCATCTGAACTGTTCATTCTATATCTGACGCTACATAAATAAGACTTGTGTAAAAAGTATAGTAAAAAAAAAAAAGAAATCGATATGACTACATGATGACTTTGAAAAGATATGGAGATAAAACAATGTAATGCTACCAATCCAACAGATGAAAGGAAAGAAAATTGATCTGATGTTATTGAATTCTTCTTTAGACTGATATCTTTGGTTCATTTTAGACCCTTTTTTTGGCTGTCCAAAGTTAGTAGACATAGGGTGAGGAGCATAAGGTGTTGATCCTCTTTCACTGATGAACTTTGAGGAAGAATCATAACACAGTAGACATGTACCAGTAAGGATAAAATTCACAACACAATAATCGTGGAGATTTTTCCTTATTATATTATAACACATCTGAGAAGTCAAAATAAACAATGGATAGCATATTTGAACTCCTTGAAACCTTATAAATCCATAGGAACTGAAATGGGTGTAATTTGAGGTCTCTAGGTCCATCAGTGGATTTCGGTCAAAGTCCACTAATAGACCTAAAGATCTCAGATTGCACTCATTTCAAGTCTTGTGGATTTATGAGGTTGTAAGGAATCGAATGATGCCGTCCATTGCATATTTTGAGTTATCTGAAAGTGTTAAAATGTTATAGAAAAATAGCTAAAACAACCCAACGTGGGCCTGATATGGTTAATATTAGGCCCATATTAGGCTTGATTTATCTCGTGGTGGAGATTATCTTTTAATAATTCTTATTTTATTTTGAGTTTGGTTGAGATTGTTATACCATATTTTGTCAACTTCAGTGAATATGATGTGACAGAAGTTTAATGGGGAGTCAAGTAAATATTCATACCAAGAAAAGATGCAATGTCTGCTTCAATTGCTAGGTAGAAAAATTCCAATGCTACCTATATGCAATCAGATCCATGGCTATCGAACATTCTTTTTACAACAAACTTTATTTCTTTAACTATTAAGTATTTTTGAGGAACCAATCGTGGAATAGAATGCTAAAAAGATGATTGTGATGCACATACCTTGGAGACTTGATGAAACACATCATGTCCGTTTGAAGCTCCTCCAAAGGACTAGATCAAATTTCTGAAGAGCACCATCAAGCGAACCCAACAGCATCAAGACGTAATTTCTAAAGTCTGCGAAGGAGAACAATTTGTAGAAGGGCATGGTGAGCGTGCTCTGATTTTGTTTCTTGTCCTTCCAACTCTCTCACTTGTTTTGTTGCTCCCCATTAAACTTCTGTTACATTATATCGATTAAAGTTGATAAAATATGGTATAACAATCTCAACCAAACTCAAAAGAAAATAAAAATTATCTAAAAGACAATCTCCACCATTAGATAAATCAAGCTCAACGTGGGCCTGATATGGAACCATATCAGGCCCAACGTGGGTTTGATATGAACTATATCAGGCTCATGGTTCATATCATGCTTACATTGGGTTGTTTTAGCTGATTCTTTCGGCCATATTTTAACACCTTCAGAGAAATCGAAATATCCAATGGACGACACCGTTGGACTCCCTACAGCCTCAGAAATCTACAAAACCTGAAATGAGTCTAATCTGATGTCTCTAGGTTCATCAGTGGGACCAAAATCCACTTATAGAATTAGAGACATCGGATTGGACTCATTTTATGTCTCGTAGATTTCTGAGGCTGCAAGGAGTCCAACAGTGTCGTCCATTGCATATTTCGACTTATTTGAA
The DNA here is from genome assembly GCA_037833815.1 of Zingiber zerumbet. Taxonomy (NCBI): domain Eukaryota; kingdom Viridiplantae; phylum Streptophyta; class Magnoliopsida; order Zingiberales; family Zingiberaceae; genus Zingiber; species Zingiber zerumbet. The sequence goes on from JBBMJZ010000002.1 coordinate 1,432,718, forward strand.
GGTGTTAAAATGTTATCAAAAGAAATACATTAAACTCTAATCCCGTAACCCATATTATACTTTGCATGCATGCATATCTCCTAAAGAGATAGGAAAGAGAATATGGGAGGAAAGAGAAGAGAGAATACTTGTGTCGTAGAAAGTGAAGAGAAAAAAATTACATATATAAAAAAGAGGAAAGAGATTAATAAATGCAGTAAATCTTATTGTCCATAATATGGTCAATTAGAAATCGTTTTATCCCAATTATAATGTATACATGTACATGCATGTAATTAATATATATATACATATGATATTACTAAAATACCTCATATATATACATATATGTATGTATTATGATGGGTCAAATTCTGATTATTTAGTACTATCCTAATAAATAATCGAGGAATTCATCCAAAAGAATAGAAAATTAAGTTCGATATTTGATAAATATTAAAATATAATATATTTTTATGTCAATTCATAAATCTAAATACGGTTTTTTTATATCTTTTCATAAATTACGGAAAATTAATTTAGGAGAGTTGATGCATGCTATTACAATTCCTCGACGGCTGGGACATGGCTCTCTCGTGAGCGTAAAAACGTTCCTTAAAACGGTAAAAAAAAACAGAAAAACAATCGACTGCAGGTTCTGCAAAGTGGTGGTCCACCTGCTTTGTCCAATAATGGTCAGGGTTGATGGTTGGGCGACGACTTATAGTAGCCTTTTCCCGTCGCTCCACGTCGCGCCTCGAGGTCGTCGAAATGGAAATCTCATACATTGTTGTTATAACCAAATCCATTGAGCCTTTGAGAGATACCTCCGCTCTCGTTTAGGGCCAGCCGAATTAGGGATCTTTCGTCTCCGATTCTTCCTTCTTTCCTACGAGAGATTTGGATCTCGATCACGTCGTCTCGATCTGCATCTGTCGGGTAGCCTCTTCTTCCGACGATCTGCTTGTTGATCGATCGCAGTGTGTTTTCTCTGTTTGATTTCGTGGTTTCGTTTGCTTTCATTGTTGATTGTTGGCCGCTTTTTGCGTGATTTCATCTGATTTGGTTATTGTTGGAAGAGACTTGTGGGTTGAGTCTTCGATTGATTATGAGGTTTGTTTCGATCTTTGGACTCTGGGTGAAAAGGAGGATGTCAAATCTGGGGACGTTCTCTATACTACGCTGGACCGTATAATTCTTTTTGTGTTTGTTCTTCCAATTAAATGTTCCCTCTTTTGTGTTGAATTTCCAATATGACGATGGTTTCTTCCAAAAATCAGGCCAGGTGAGTTGATGTCCGCTCAATTCTCGGCCTTCTCTTTGTTCTCTCTGCGACCATATGAATAATGTTTTATTACACTTAAGTGTGCTTGGAAATACTAATGTTGTAAACCGTGCTATCCATCCATTAAGATCTCTGTTTTCAGAATATCATTTGTTGCAACATCTTGGAATCAACTTTGTTTCTGGTTTAGCTTTCTAGCCCCTTCCTTGTTGTTGATACCTTTTTTTGTTAGCTTTCATACAATGACAGACTGATATAATTGGAAGAAAATTGTTATATCCTACCAAATGCCATGATGCAATGTTTATTGACCATCCTCAACTATTTGCTTTTATATTGAATTGATCTTTGGTTTAGAGCATTCTTTGTGACGATGCATTTTAATGTTGTTTTTGGTGTCTTTTGTTTCACTAAGAAGTTCTTATGGATTACATTGGTAATCTGTTCAGGCATCCTTGGTCCTGATTTCCCTGCTTCACAATTGGATGCTCCCATAATCTGATTATAAACAAATAGATTTCACTGATGGAGTAAATTGAACTGTCCATTCATGGTTTCTTTTGCAGGATTATCTTGTGTTACACCTTGAATTTGAGATATTTAGCTCATTGAATAGTCGTTTTGTTTGTCTGAACCTTCTTTTTGTTCATGGCATTCATATTACTAGCTAACCATTTAAGGTTTCATTGAACTTTATCACTATGATTATGTGCTGAATGTTGAACAATAGCCTATTGTTGAACCTTGATTCCTCATGCATATTCGTATATTATTCTCATTGTTAGTGTTTTTTGTTATAGTCCATGCGCTTTGGTTTTCTTGCCTGTATAACTACTTTGTTGTCCATGGCATCTAAAATCATGCTGTGTGAAAACATGCAGAATTGGAAATCATGCATGCTTTAGTTTCTTACTTTCTTCCAATCTAAAGAGTCTTGATTGAGTGCTGATCTTGTATAAGTTGGCTTTGGGCTCTTCATTTGCATGAAACTGTGATTTAATTGTAGATAGCATGTTTTAGTTAATCTTCACCCTCTGTTTTCTTTGGTTCTTACTCCCTCACTGTTTCAATTCTTTTGATAGATAATATCGATGAATTCTGAATGTCCATTTGGAGATTTTTTTTTTATAATTTGTGATGATTAATATTTCAGGTTTTTCTGTGATTATCACTAACCATTTCATTTGGTAAAAGCATTTTTTTATGAAGTTGGAACTAGTTATAGTGGTATACAAGTTTAAATTGGGGACTTAGTACCTGCTACTACATAATTAGTAATTTAGTATTACTCCTGGCACACAGTTTTGATTTTGAGAGTGGTGGGTGACATCTGTAGAAAACAATGACAATTCTGTCTTCAAATAACGTTGACCAAGGATCACTAATCTTAGTTTGTTTTAATTTATCTAGAGAAACAAACTAAGAACAATAAAAACCCAATTACAATTTATTGTTCGTCAGTATTTCTATTATTGCAGGATGTCATGAAAACAATAAAGATAAGTTTTTATACTTACTATAAAAGACAGTTTTGACCATGTTGGTTTTTTCCTTATACTGGATCGTTTACCTATCCAAAAATTATTTGAATCCATATGTTTGTTTTTAGTATTATGGGTTCTATAGGAGTGATACAGTGTTTTGAAATTTTCTTTTCAAAATCATTCTCTACTTACTTTATTCAGTATTCACGAGAAGGATTTTAAGATGCACACTAAGAAAATCCATTTAAACTTTGACAGAATCATGGTAATGGAGATCCGTGGGCATGATACTAATCAAGACAATATCAATGAAGGAACTGAAGAGGACAACTCTTCCGTTGCCATAAAAGAAAGCAAGCCAGAGACTAAACATGGCAATGGACATGAATTAGTAAGACCCAATGTAGCCAATGGAGAAGCTAAAGAAGGGGATCAATCAGTTGATGCAAATTTTCCAAGGGATGCTGTGGAAGAGTGGCCTGCTGAAAAGAAAATTCATAATTTCTATTTAGTTAGGTATAGGACCTTTGAAGACCCTAAACTTAAGTCAAGGATTGACAATGCTGACAAAGAGGTCACTAAGTGCACCCAAAACAGGGTTCAGATTACAGATGCGTTAAAGGCAAAAAGGGTATCATCATGCATTCTTATTATTTGGTGTTCTACTTTTTTTTCTATGTTTCTTTGTTCTTTATTTTCTTCCAAATTATTATTTCACTTTAAGTAGGTTTTTCAGTTGTGACCTGGTGGCTTTTTGAGATAATCATGAGAAGATTGGATAAAAACCATAGATAAGGCAGTTTTTAGTCTCAAATATTATTTGTATTTAATCCTTTAATTGCAGTCCGAGAGGTCAAATGTGATTTTGCAATTAAAGCCTTTGACTGCTGAGGACAAACAGTATCGAATGATTATGGATGAAAAGAGAAAGTCAATGGAACCACTTCAAGACGCCCTTGGAAAGCTACGTAATGCGAATATTGCTGTGAGGGAAAGGGGCATGGGTTTATGTTCTTCAGAGGAAGAGCTCAATGATCTTGTAAATATTCACTTTATTAGTATTTTCTCTTGATCAATATTTTGCATTGGGTGTTGTTAACCTAATTGTTTCTCTTTTGATGAGACAGATTTATAGCTTGAATTACCGTATGCAGCATGAGAGTCTCAGTTTGGTTGAAGAAAAACAATTGATTAAGGATATTAAGATGCTTGAAGGGACGAGAGATAAGGTTATTTCTAATGCTAGCGAGAAAGCTAAGATTCAAGATTCTTTTGGTCATAAAGAAGCTATTCAAGACCAGGTCAAAGTAAGTAGCAGATATTTCCCTGACTACTACGTATACAATTTTTAGATGATTAATCTCACCAGAGTGGTCTTAGACTCTTAGTGTTCTTGGAAGTCGTTCTTGATTAGAAACATATATTAATATTATTTATTTTGATTTTGTGCTCACAGCTGATAAATGATGACATTGGTGGAGTCAAAAAGGAGAAACAAGCAATTCGTATGAAAATCAAAAGTCTTGAAGATGAACTCAAGATTATTGATGATGATATTAGTTCCTTACAAGAGGAATTGGAAAATATCAACAAGAAAAGAAACAAGGCATTTGAAACTCTTGTGGAGTTGAGAAAATCTCGCGATGAAGCGGTATGAATTTATATGTACATCTGCAATTGCATGGATTACTACTATAATTATATTCTGGATTTACTTGTAATCCATATTCATCTTGACATGCTAACTCTTACCATATTCGTACCCACTATAATCAAGGTTTAAAATCTTTCACAAGTGGTAAGCTGTCGAACTACTTTATATTTGGCCATCTATATTAATTTAAAATATAGAACACATCGTATATGTAACATGCATAAAACTGAATACATCCAACATAAGTGTTTACATTAATCCTTGCAATTTAAAACATTAAAAACATACCTTATAAAGTGATTAGACTATTGGGCGTTTTTTCCCAGTTCATCTTTTCTATGCTTTCACAATCTGCTCAAGTAAATTGAAACAACTATTTTGGCACGTTGCTTTATCAATTAATTTAATTCATTGTAGTGTTGTATTTTTCCTTAAGTGCTTGTCGGAGTAATAGATTCCATCTAGCTAAATTGATATATTTCACAACTAAAGAGATTGTACAAATGAATTTTAAATGTTTTATTCTGTTACTTGTTTCTTAGTTTTCATTGGTTTATGAGTTGGTTTCTTCCCTGAGGTGTTTTATCATTTTGAAGCTTTGCATTATACAGGCTTTTTCCGAACTTCTAGGATTTTGGCTTTGTAGTTACCAACAATTGTAATGTTGAGTATCTTGGTTGCCGTTGGTCTTCAAGTTCTAATTTGTGTTTCATGTCTCTTTTTTCCAGTTACTATTAGTTGAATTAATATTCCCAATTGCCATGACGGAAGACATTATAGAATTATAGTTTAGTGATTGGGCTTTGTTCGGAAGAAACAAGTAAAAGGAATTTAGGTTTTCATGAGATTGACTATATTTGTTTCCCCATTGCCTGCCTTGCATGAGAATCGACTTATTTCTACGACATTTAAAACTTCTAGCTCCCCATTTTGTCTGCATTTCATGTTTATAATCTTGGTGTTTGGTGGACTATAATGTAAAGGGGTTATTAGTATTATTCTCGTATCATGATCTTTGTTAAGTTGAGATCTTTGATAGTTGAGTCTAGGCTGTATTTCTCACAATCTTGGACACTAATCATTGATTTTTTTTTCTTGATTGTATAAGGCAAGTTCATTATTTATTGTTCAAGTAATGGTAATCTTTCCTTTTTTTTTCATAATATGTTAGAGGGTTAGGATAAGGTTAATTTAGTCTGAGATAAATTTGTATCATTGTTTGCAGTACTTAGTAATCTTTCTATGGTAAGCACTTTGTGTTGATCAACAAGTGGGATGCCCCGCGCTATCCAATTCCGTGTTTCAAGTTTGCATGGCAGTCACATCAGCTTTGCAGGTGATTTCCTAGCTCATAGGTGCAGCCTGGATGTTGTACTGGCCCTGTGCAGAGCTTGCAGGAAAACCCCAGTACAAAGAGAACCGACCGACAACCTATTTATGTGGTCTTCCAACCTAGGATTTTAGAGGTAGTTTCATCATTCGAGTTGTTCTTGGCTACAGAAACCATCTTGGGAGTTGGGGAGCATGTGGATGCCATGGGAATTAGGATAGGAATTTCTTCCTTGTAGAATTCACTGGGTTTCTGAGGTGTTTTTGGTGAGTTATTAATTGTATACTCTAGTTAAGTGAGGTACCAAGTGAATGAGACCTTATCCTAAGACAACACTAGAGCTTTTGTGCTTTCAAATATTTTGTATTTTTTTTTCTTTTTTTATGATTGCATGTAGCCAAATCACGTATTTAGGGGTATATGGTGTTATGTGTTAGGACCCTTGGCGGCCGGCTTGGGGAGGGGTGAATAGCCCCTACACAAAAACAAAACAAAAAGACCTTGCTCGAACTTATAACTTAATTAAAATAACACTTGCATAAACATGGAATAATAAACTAAAAAGACGAGGTTCGACAGATTTACTTGGTTGCAACCGAGGAGGTTGTTAAACCAAGGCAGATGAAAAAGCGCACTAAAAAATCTCCTCTGGGCAGAGAAGCCTCTTACAACATTCAAAGCTCACAAAACAAAGCTAAACTTAGACAAACTCAAACACAAGTGTTGTTATTATGTAATTCTTGTTGTCGTTAGCTTCTGGGAGTCGGGCTACTTATATAGCCTTGCTCGGGTAACGTCATGTCGAAATGGCTAAGAATCAGGTTCCGGGCGCCCAGAAGGGTTCCGTGCGCCCCGAACTGGTCCAAGCGCCCT
>JBBMJZ010000002.1:1448748-1471811 GCA_037833815.1 Zingiber zerumbet
ATAGGATTTAATTTATTTATTATTAAATCATTTAATTTGGCCTAGACTTAGTGCAATGAATAAGTAGGAGGTAGGTTTGTTATTATTTTTCAAAAATCAAGAGGTTCAAAAGGTCCGTGGGGTTTTGGTTCCAAGCCCTAGTTCTGTGATTATTCAAGTCTCGCCCACCAAGCCACCACGCTACTCTCGTTCGTGAGATTTCGAAGATGGAAGAAGGAAAAAGCAAGCCGGCGGCGGATACATCACTACCGACGCCACCGGCGGACGAAGGAGACGAGGAAGCGATCGTAGGGCCTGGTCCCGCTCCGCGTTCCCGCCCCAAGCGGCCTCTCCACTTTGAGCAAACCTTTCTCGACTCACTTCCCAGCGCCCACATGTAAGACCGTCACCTTTCTTCCGCGTATCCGTTCGCCTTCTCTACTACCACTTCGTGTATCCAATTTGCTATCCGCTGTGAGCCACCGTGCTCTTCCTTTGATTTTTGTGATAAGAAGCATGGCGTTTTGCAGGTATGAGAAGAGTTATATGCACCGGGACGTGGTCACTCATGTGGCCGTGTCATCTGCCGACTTCTTCATCACTGGAAGCAGTGATGGTGCTGTACTTCCTATCTCTTTTTTATCGTGTCTTTTCTATCAAGTTTGTTCCAGCCTCTATTTTTTTTTTGTCTAGAACGTTTTAAATTAAAACAGAAGGAGAAGAAGACAAACCATAACTTTCCTTCCGAGTATTTGATTTTTCTTGAATCATACACTCTCTTGAAATATCACAGTGCATGACTACAAACATATCCACAGCCCCAAAAAGCTAATATTGGAGAAGAAAACAACACTGCCTCTATTTTAATATCACTTAGCTTGGAATTTAGAACTTTGAGAGTCTTTCCTACTCATAACCATCCAATCCTACTTTTGCTTTCTTCCACATGAATAGAATAATATTCTTTGTAATTTTTAATGAAGCAAACTGGTAGTGTCATATGAGAGACTATTCAGAAACTCATATACAGCTGTTACAAACTGAAAATACCATATATAAAACCAGAGATAGATTATTTGTGTCTTCTATAGTCTCTACTACAAGTGCTTTAATAACATTTGATTAGATTGCAGATGGTGTAGCACCAATTTTGAAATTAACACTACCAACAAAAACCAGTGATAGAATCAACCCTCAAGGTAGATGCTCAAATCCACCTCTCAAACCCCTCTTTGAAATCCAAATTTGATATCTGCACCTACAGAATCACCTCCATGCTGAAACATGTCATGAATTTTTGTCTCCCATGATAGAATAACACAAATACACAAATGAAGAACATCTACTATGCAATGTTGTTCTTCATACGTCTACTCCATGAAGAAAAACCAAGTCTACAATAAATTAAACTACAAGCGAGAACTAGTCAAACCACTGCACACATGTCTATAGGTGCCTCACAATCCTTTGTAGACTCTTTTCTCTGTTAAAGAAAACAATGAAATTTGAATCTTAAGTGGTTATTGGCATCAAACGCTCTCTCCAAGAAGAAAACTGCCATATCTACTAGCACTTTGGTCACTCAGAACCTCTACACTCCTTTAGACTCTGAGATGCTTCAAAGGTGAGAAATGTCGGAGCATTCTCCTATGCAACCGTCACCCCTGCTGTCCCACTTGAAAATCATTAAAATATTATGTAAAGCCGTAGTTTTTTGCAAATAGGTTGCAGTTACCGTGTTGCAACCATGCTTGACCATTACACTGGGCTCCAACTTTTGAAACCAGGCAATTGACTGTAGCTCTCGCTGACACACATCTATACCTAAATAGTTTTATTTTTTGTTTGACTTTTAAATACTACTTTCTTGAAGTACTTAACCCTTCTTCCTAAATGCAGTGAAAGGTATGTTTATGCTTTTTCTGAGAAAGGAACAAATGAGTTGACTGATGAGCTAACTTGTAAACATTGTACTATTCTATTTTAGACTATACACCTTGTATTAATGCTCACACTTGCTTCTCACAACCTCTTGGTTCCCAGGCGACAAAAACTTGTGTTTGCAATTTAAAGCTTGAATTCATGATTCATGAGAAACCAAAATGCATTAACAACCACATTACACCAAGTGATGCAGTCATGATAGTATTCTAGATTGTTTATTAAATGTTCATAGACTCTGTTCCAAGCAAAACAAAGTACAAGAAAAATATACTATACCTTTTCTTATTAAGAATTTGGTTTTTATTAGAATCACATGTATGATGTTTGCAATTTAAAGCTTGAATTCATGACTCTCATGAGAAACCAAAATGCATTAACAACCACATTACACCAAGTGATGCAGCCATAACAATATTCCCAATTGTTTATTAAATGTTCATAGACTCTGGTTCCAAGCAAAACAAAGTACAAGAAAAATATACTATACCTTTTCTTTTTTTAAGAATTTGGTTTTATTAGAATCACATGTATGTGTAGGATTAATTTCGGTGCTAGATAACACCCACTCGTTTTTTCATAGATGAATATGTTCAATAGCAAAGGAAGTAAAGTAAAATGATAGATATCAATTATGTAATGAGACACACCAGAGTTTTAACATGGTTCCTGAGAAAAAAGCCACTACTTTCCTCCTTCCTGGTCTTAACTAAAGTTGGAGAAACCCATTACAATGTACTTTTCTAATTGTCTTACAGGACATATATAATTAATGCAAAGACAATCTATAAAGCAAGGTTACAACAACAATAACAACCAAACCTTATTGATGCAACGAATAACTATCGGTTTTATTAATTCGCGTACGAATACCGGAAGCTACTGAATGTTTGGGAAGAAACGACACGGCCGTATATTCTTATTAATCTAAAACTAACTAAACAATGATTTAAATAGATTCAAGACCATAACATTGCAAAGATGAAAATACCTTCAAAACTCTAACTTGATAAAATAATAAAAAGATTGAAATTGTTCTTCTATTCCCACATCATTTTCCCATGGTGGAGAAAATTCACCCTCAAATTGTTGGTTATAAATGGAAAGGAATCAAATGCTTCACTTGAAAAAATTTGTCCTCGAGTTTAGAGTAGTGTCAAGTGGTAGCCCAGAAGGATGATCCTTTGACATCAATTCAACAAAAGTGAGGGGATTGCTATTAGGTGTTGTTGTTGATTGAATAAGTGAGATCTATATGTACAAAAGTTTATCACATTATGAGGAGGTGCATATGCATGCTAAGATATTTGGCATACAATTCAGGAACAGTCTTATATGGATCATAACCCAATCTATATAGGTCTTGCTTTGGTTGCATCCAAGGTTCTAAAATTTGCTAGGCGTTAGTCGGGCGCCAAACCAATGCCTAGGAGGGGAGTAGGCGCCGCTAGATGGATTCCACGGTATCAACATAAATTACATAATAAATCACATATTATAACTCTAACACAATAACACCAAATTTAAAATGTGTTCAAAATTACACAACTAATAAAATATCACATATTTATTCTATTTATTTTTCATAATTTTTAACAACTTGTTTTTCATCGAACACAAACTCAATATCATCATTGTGATCCTCCTCTTCTTTGGATGCAAAATCATCCTTGTGAAATTCTCTCATTCTAGAGCTTCTTCGAGATGTAGATTTTCATCTGCTCCACTTACTTCATCAACCATTTATTATGTGAGCCCGGAATCTAGTTCAATGTCATCATCTTTCCCACCATCCGCAATCCAACCTTGTGCAAGTATCTTTTGTAGAAGGAAATTGACATTCTTTTCTTTTTTTCTTTTTTGTTTGTTTAACAATCTAGTATTAAATTGAATAAATACTAGATTGTTCAACCGGTTGACATCCAACCTAGTTCTTTTCTTTGTATAAATCTGAAAAAAAGAGAAAGTAAATATTATAGTTAGTGACATGAATATAAATTTTAAAAATTAATACTTTACTTTAATTAAAGACTTAAAGTTTAAAGCTTACTCTAAATACACTTGAATTTCTTACACACCTATATGAACTTGTAGTTAATGAAAGTATCTTCAATGTCACTCTTAGCAAGTTGGGCGTGTGAGCATTGTATGTACTCCACCGTGCACATGTATCAAATGTATCATCATTTTTTTACATGCTTTTGTTTTTTTCCAAATAACCCAGTCTTGTCTCTATATTTTGCAAATTCTTTGTTAATAATTGTATCTTGTAGATCTAACTCATTGACATGCAAAATTTCCATGCATTCAAAATTCCCTGTCGCGACCTCCTCATAAAGAGCGATAGAACTATATCTTTATAGTAAAAAAATAGGGATTTAACAAAAATGTAGTGGTATACAATGACGTATCAAGTCTATCCTTTATTTTTGACTGAATAATCATAGAACTATCTTTATAGTAAAAAAAATAGGGATTCAACAAAAATGCAGTGGTATGCAATGACATATCAAATCTATCCTTTATTTTTGACTGAATAATCACTATGATAAGCTGATAATTTGATTCCATATTATTCAGGGCTACCTTAATATCTGCTTTAACTTGAAGAATCTCCCATCTAGAAACCCCATGGATGACTCTTTATCTCCATCTTTCAATCGAAGAACTCTTACCAAAGGAGCAAATATTTTCAAGCAAAGTGTCACACCATGCCAAAAACTCATGCTTAGCACAATAGAGTAAGCTAATTTTCCTTTGTTTATTTTTGGCGATTTACATTTCTCCCACGTATCACTTGTAAATATGACCCTTAAACTATATTTCTTTTCAATCAAACTAGCCATGTGAGGAGATTCGATGCAAACCTGTGAACTCCTAGTCAGACTATGCTTCTTTTCTTCGTGAAACTTCTCATCAATAGCAAATTCTTATGGTGAGCATAAATGAAAATGGTAAAAGACTTGGATTGCTCAATAACCTTTTTTTATATCGTGAAAGCTTATCAATATTTTCAAGCATGAGATTAGCAATATGAGTTGCACATGAACTCCAAAACATCCCATGTTTTTCTCTCATCAATTAGCTGCAGTCATATTAGGTGACATTGTCTGTTATAATATGAATAATATTCTGAGCTCTTATTTGTTCAACACATTTGTCAACATACTAAAAAATAAGTTCAACTATATGTGCCTCGTCTGAAGACTCCTTAGACTTTAAAAATGTAGTACCTTGCTTGCAATTAACATACAAATTTAAGATCTTCTTTTTCTATCACTCCATGCATTTGTCATGATCAAGTACCTATTCTTTGCCCATTCTTTTTCATGTTTCTCCAGTAGTTGCTTTGTTTTTCCAACTTTGGCTTTCAACAGTGGCTCCCTATTGGAGGCTTGAATCCTGGTTCAATTGACCCACTACCTCCATTAGTTGCTTTAAGCTATCATTATCAACAACATTGAATGAGATTTCATTTTCATCCCAACATATTATTGAACATGTTGAGTTCTCTTTTTGAAAAGAGCCTCATTTAATATTTTTTGGCGAAACACTTTACTCCCTCTTAAACCTACATTTTCCGGAGCAATTACCGATGCATATATATCCATGGGGCCAAGTGGAAGAGGCTTTTTAATTCCATTTATCCTTTCAATTTCAGGACCTTCTTTGTCTAAAGAAATAGTCGCCTTTGCTCGACAACTTTGTTCTTACATTATTTTGTTCTTTTTTTTTATTCCTCCTTTCTAAAATAGCCTGTTTGCACTTATTTTTATCTACTTGAGATGCTTTTCGACAACCAGATATATTTCTGGGTATATTTTCTATGTGCTCCTTGATCCTATATTCTCCACCGATATCGTTTTTTTCACACAACTTGCATTTAATTTTGTTGAGGTTTTAGGATCAATTAACATCTCATATTCCCATTCCATGTCATTTGACTTTTTCTAAAGAATCCCAAATTCGGGTCGAGTGACAGATACCGTTAAAGATGGATTATTTGCTATTGTAATTGTGATAACCTGAAAATTTATTTAAGAATAAATTTAAAAACTTTAGAATCATTAACAAGTCTAAGAAAAAATTATATATAAAATAATTAAAATATAATTATATATAAAATATTAAGATATAAAACATTTTGATTTTTAAGATCTGGACCTGCTGTATAACTCTAAGCAATATCCTTTTGAGTTGCTGAAATTGTTATATTTGACATTATTAACACTGAAATCAATAAATAAAAAAATATAAATCAGTAAGACAAAATTATCAAAATCTAAATCTGATTTATATGAATTAATAAAATTTATTATTAATTTTTTAATTTTAAATATAAAATTATAAATATAAATATAATTTATATGAATTAATAAGATTTATTAGAATTTACTAATTTTAAATATAAAATTATAAATATAAATATAATTTATATGAATTAATAAGATTTATTAGAATTTTTTAATTTTAAATATAAAATTATTAGTATATAAATTAAATAATAATATTTATTAGACTTTTTTAGTCTTAAATATACAATTATTAGAATATAAATTAATTAATAATATATATATATATATTTGAATTTTAAATATAAAATTATGAATATAAACCTAATTTATATGAATTAATAAAATTTATTAGATTTTTTTTCATTTTAAATATAAAATAATTAGAATATAAATATGATTTATATAAATTAATAATATATTAATAATTATTAAAAATTTAATTTTAAATATAAGATTCTCAATATAAATGAATTAATAATATTTATTAGAATTTTTTAATTTTAAATATAAAATTATTAAAAAAGAATATGTTTTTTATTTAGAATATAAATTTTATAAAATTTATTAATGTAGAATATAAATTTAATAATGCTGATGGGCTTGACTAATATATTTAGAATATATTTTTTATTTTTTTCTAATTTAGAATATAAATAAATTAATAAAATTTATAAAAGATTTTAATTTTAACTACATTTTTATATAATATATTGGGATAATTTAACTAGGATTTATAAAAGCCTATTCCAAATATCCTATTTAAGTGAGGAGTTGTTTGAATTAAATAAATCATAAATAAATAAATAAAACAATCGTCGATGCCAACGACATCGCGACACCTCCGATGATTCTAGATGCGTCGCAGGATTGCTAGACGCGTCTCGGGAAGATGCCAACGACGTCAGGCATATGTTGCCAGAGGCTTCCGGTGGTGCTAGACGAGTCGCGGGAGGCCAACAAATTAAATGCAGTAAAATAAATTACAAAAGAAAAAGTGAAAACTTATTGATTAGCGATCAAGCAAATGCTTCTGGTGGAGGTGAGTAGTTAAACCGACGTGAGGGGCAAATGAATTGACTGAATAATAGATTTTGGTTTTTAAATGAAAAAAAGGAAATTTTCACGACGCTAGGCGTCACACAGGGCTGCATAGGCAGCTGGGCCACCTAGGTTGGACACCCAACACCTTTCCAGTGCAGTTGGCGGCCACCGAGCGCCTAGGCAGCATTTTGGAACACTGGTTGCACCACATATTCAGGCGGGCCTTTAGTAGCATTGTCGACGTCAACCTCTTTCGTCATATTCTACATAAGCTGAAACATGCGATCCTTTTTTCATGGTTCTGATGCTCCCCCATTATAAAAAAAAAAGGCTAGCAAAGCTTTTCTAGATTCATATAATGAATCAACATGTGCATCCTTAATTGAGTGACCATGATGCCATCCTATTTTGAGAAACAGTTTTACACCAATAGAATTTGATTCAGGAATTACTATTTCATCAGGTAGAATTGAACTATTGTTCTCATGATTACCATTCAATTCTGAGTCGCTGCCCTCCATTTTATCAGACTCACAGGTCCTTGATTTATCAGATGAAATAGTTACTTTACTTTGTCGCATTGGTTGCTTCAAGTCATATGAGGTAGCAACCTCAGCCACCACTTTAGGTGGTGCAGTACATGATTGAGATTCCTCAATGCCCACCTTTTCTGATTCTTCACTGCCTGAAGTAGCAATTGCAAGTTGACATACATCTCTAGTAGCAACTTCTAAGAGACGTATTATTATCTATGTTTGGATGAGTGCAATCAACAGGCTTGCTTTTATATACTGATGTGCTTCTCTTTTCAACTTTGCAATCTGTGTACTGATCCATGACCTCTTTATCTGTCACTGGTTTTTTTTCTAACTGAGAAGTACCTTCGTTGTTGTGTTTCATCACATCAGCAGGCTCAGACTCGGATAGAATTCTACCTCTTTCTTCCTCTATTATTTTCCCTGAATTAATGCAAGAATCTTCATATTTATGGGAATTTGCAGCAGTATGAGATTGTTCACCATGACTGCCTGGCAAGTTATTGTTTCGCAATTTCTAGGAAGAATGAGCTCATTGGGGTATGGGGCTTTGTCAATAGTAGGCTGTGGACAAAGTGGGCTTCTGGTATTCGATCATCGCTTCATCTAGGTCTTCCTCCTCTTTGTCATAAGTTGGATCACTGACTATTTCGATTTTGTCGTCCACATCTTCTTTATAAATAAAAACTCTTTCCTCATCAATGCACACCTGATGCTCTCCTTAATTTCAACAATTTTATTTGTATTCTATATAACATCTCTATTAATCCTTTCATCCTTTTGTAAAAATAATCTTAAATACTTAAATCTTGTTGACAATGTGTTATCTTTTATCTTAACAATTGACTTGTCTAATATTGCTAAACTTAAAATTTTATATTGTCTTTACTAAGCTTAAAACCTTTCTCTTTCAGTATTTCCCGTCAAATAGCATTTGCTTCTTCACGTGTCTCATTTACTAAAATAAAATCATCTGCAAATAACTTGTAGTATGCAATTGTGTCTTGAATGTATCCAATCATCCATGATTAGTGTAAAAAGATAAAGACTTAAAACTAATGCTCAATGTAACTTTATCTTTATAGGAAACACTTCGGTTAATCCACTTAGAGTCTTCATTTTTGTTATTACAACATCATAAATATCTTTAATTATTTTAATATATGTTACACTAATATCTTTTTTTTATGATTCTCCATAAAATTTTCGTTGGGATTCTATCGTAAGTTTTTTTATAGGTCGACAAATATTATGTGTAAGTCTTGCTTTTGTTCTTAATAATTTTAAATTAGTTGATTAAGTTGTATAACTTCTATTGTCGACGTTTCAAACATGAATCCAAATTGATTTTCAATCATCGTGGTCTCCTTGCTTAGTCTTTTTTTCTATTACTTTTTTCTAAAGTTTCATAGTACGACTCATTATCGCCATACTCTTATAATTTGTACAATTTTGTATGTCTTCTTTATTTTTATATAAAGAGATTAGAGTACTCATGTTCATATTTTTTTTTTGTTTTCAATTTCAAATTAAATGACTTCGTAAGCCATTTAATACCTTGCTTCCTTAGGCACTTTTATACCTCTATCAGAATATCATATTTTTCATTTTGTATCATATTTAAAACTTATTCTATTATTGAAATTTGAATTCTACTATAAAATTTAAATTTCTATAGTTCTTCGACTTAAATTACCTAAGTTAAGTTGGTCATCTAAATTTTCATTAGAAAGTTGATGAAAATACATTTTCAATGCTCTTTTATTTCCTCATCTTTTACCATATTGCATTCATTTTTAATGCATCTTACTTGGATAAAATTTTTGTCTTCCTTTTTCTGACTTTAGCTATTCTATAAATGTTCTTTCCTCTTCTTTTATATCTAGATGTAGATATAAGCATTCAAAAGTTTCATTCCTGGCTTCATTCACCATTTTCGTGGTCTCTTTCTTTGCTACTCTAAAGTATATTTTTAAAAGTTTTTTTCGTTCTTACAAGTGTATAATAACTTATAGGTTGTATATTTTTTTCACTTTATTTTTTACTTTCTCATTAAAAAAAATGATTAACCAGGTCAGGTAACGTCGAACCTGGGGCGATCGGCCTGACTTCAAGGAAGTTTTCCACCGGCCGTCGTACTTTCTCATTCCAAGATTTATTACTAGGTGGTGCATGCCCATTTAACTCACCGAGTATACTCTTGGCTACTATTTTCAACTTTAATGCCATTTTATTCTAAATCATATTCGAGTCGCCGTGTATTTCACCTAATACTTGTACTCCTACCTTCTTAAATATGTTTTCTTCCCATTCTTTAACTTCCATCATATAATTTTAGGAGTGATGCACATTGTTCTTCTATTGATACTATGCTTGAGACACATATTCAATGCTACTAATCTATGTTGTGTAGTTAAATTTTCTCGAGGGATGATCTGACAATTTTTACAAATCTTTTTATCGATCTATCTAAACATAAGAAAGTCAATTTGCAACTTATTATTCCCGCTTTTGAATGTAACCAAGTATTTTTCTTTTTTTTTGAAAAATGTATTACATAATATAAGTCATATGCTATCGTAAAATTCAATATAATTTTTCCTTTTTTATTTATTGTTTCAAACCCATAGTCTCCATGCCTAAAACCCCAAGTATGAAGAAAAAAAATGGACATTGCGATCTCCATGCCATTTTGATGTTATTCAAAATTTAGTTGATTGTACATGAGAAGTATATAAAATGTCATAAGTGAAGACGGGAATTGAGATCAATGTTTCACTTGTGCTTTGATGAATGTTGAATCTAGTCATCCTTATCCACAACCAACCCTTTTCTTACTAATGGCTGCTGGATTAGTTATTCTTATAATGCCAGATTTATAAACAATCCTAGTCCATTGGCCATCTGTTAACTTTAGTCTCTTGTTCATAGATTTGCTTTAATAATTGACAGAACGATTATTACATTTCTCACTAGTTGCATAGTATTATTCTATTATCAGCACAGCTGGAAACTCTTCTATTTACAATTTAAGCCATTAGAATCATATGAAAATGTATTACACTCATATTCCATGATGAAAATCCAATAACAACAACAATAACCAAGTCTTATTCCACTAGGTGGGCCGGCTATATGGATCTTTTATGTCATTGAGCTCTATCTCCTACTATATCATCATCTATATTTAAATAAATTTTATTTTATTTTATTGTTGGTAACCAAGTCATTTTTGGTCTTCCTCATCCTCGTTTGATATGCATGTTTGTCGTAGTTTCACATCACCTAATTAGAATATTTATTGGTTGTCTAAGTACATACCCATACCATTTTAAACTTGTCTTTCGAAGTTTTTCCTTAATAGATGCGACTTCGACTTTCTCTTTAATGCTTTCATTTCTTATTTTGTTCATTCTCCTGTTCACACATCCATCTTAATATCTTCATCTCTATAACTCTCATTTTCTGCTCATGCGCTTGAGTTATAACCCAACATTCAACTCCATATAACATAGTAGGTCTAACTACAATTTTATAGAATTTTCCTTTACGTTTTATAGATACTTTATAGACACATAAAAGCTCTCCTCTATTTCAACTATTATGTTTGTATTTTATGTAAGACATCTCTCTCAATCCCTTTATCATTTTGCAAAAATGATATTAAATATTTAATGATGCCGGTTCCGGGCAACTCGTCATCTCCTATCTTAACAATTGTCTCATTATGTCTAATATTACTAAACTTAAATTCCATATATTCTGTCTTTATTCTATTAAGCCAAAAGCATTTCCCTTTTAGTGTTTTCCGCCAAAATTCTAATTTAGCATTTACTTTTTCACGTGTTTCATCTACCAAAATAATATCATCTGCAAACAACATTCACCACGGTACTATGTCTTAAATATGTGCAATGAGTTCGTCCATAATTATTGTAAAAAGATAGGGACTTAGAGCTGATCCTTGATATAACCCTATCTTTATTGGAAATGATTCAGTCACTCCGCTTAAAATTTTTACTCTAGTCGTTACATCCTCGTACATATCCTTAATTAGTTCAATATATGTTACGCTAACACTTATCTTTTATAGAATTCTCCATATAATTTCTCTTGGAACTCTGTTATAAGCTTTTTCTAAGTCAATGAATACCATGTGTAGATCTTGTTTTTGCTCCCAATATTTTTCAACTAATTGCCTAAGAAGATGTATAGCTACTATTGTCGACCTTCCAAGCATCAACCCAAATTGATTTTCGGTCACCGTGGTCTCCTTCCTTAATTTTTTTATTAATTTTCCCAAAGTTTCATGTATGATTCATTAGTTTAATACCCCTATAGTTTGCACAATTTTGTACGTCTCCCTTATTCTTATATAAGGGAACTAGAGTACTTATCCTCCATTGATCAGACATTTTTTTTGCTTTCAATATCATATTAAATAATTTTGTAAGTCATTCAATACCTTATTTTTATTCAATACCATATTAAATAAGGTTGTGTACAAATTACAATGGATCCTTCCTCGGGACCCTGCATACTGCCATTTTTTTATTCAATACCTTATTTTCCTAGGCACTTCCATACCTCTATCGGAATATCATCTAGTCCAACGACTTTTCCTTTGTGTATCCCATTTAAAGCTTATTCTACTTCTAAATTTTATAATAAAAAAATAAATTTCTATGCTCATTTAACCTATTTAAATTACCTAAGTTGGTCACCTAAACCTTCATTAAAAAATTAATGAAAATACCTCTTCCACCGCTCTTTTATTTCTCCATCATTTACTAGTACCCTACTACATTCATCTTTAATATATTTTATTTGGATAAGATATCTTGTATTCCTTTCTCTCACTTTAGCTATTCTATAAATATCTCTTTCCCCTTTTTTATTCAATTTTTGATACAATCATTCAAAAGTTGTATTCTTTGTTTCATTCACTACTCTGTTAACTTCTTTCTTGGCTATTATATATTTTTTTTAAGTTTTCCTTCTTACAAATATATAAATCCTTATAAGCTATTAGTTTTTCCTTCACTTTCTCTTATACTTTCTCATTCCACCACCAAGATTCATTACTTGGTGGTGAATGTCCTTTTGACTCACCGAGTATACTCTTAGCTACTATTTTCAACTTTGATATCATCTTATCCCATGTCGTATTAGAATCATCATAAATTTCACCTAATGTTTGTACTCTTACCTTCTCCTTAAATATATTTTGCTTCCCATCTTTTAACATCCACCACTTAATTCTAGCAGTCGTATATATTTTCTTTCTATTGGGTAGTTAAGCTTTCTCCACGAATGATCTTGCAATCTTTACAAATCTTTCTATCTTCTTTCTAACCATAAGAAAGTCAATTTATAATTTATTATTCTCACTTTTAAACGTGACTAAGTGTTCTTCTCTTTTCTTTAAAAACGTATTAGCTAATATAAGGTCATATACTATCACAAAATCTAATATAGTTTTTCCTTCCTCATTTCTTGTTCCAAACCCAAAACTCCCATGTACCCTCTCATATTCCTTATTTTTCACTCCGACATGCCCATTTAGATCACCTCATATTAAAATCATTTTATTTGGCGGAATGTTTTGTAATATGTCATCTAAGTCGTCCCAAAATCTTGATTTGGTAGCTTCATCTAATCCTACTTGCGGTGCATATATGTTAATTATGTTCATAGTTTCTTTCGCCACTATTATCTTAAGGGCTATAATTTTATTCTCTTTTCTAACTACTACAACTTTAACGAACTATCTACAATAATACCCACTTTATTTCTTGATTTACTCTTTTGTGTGTACCATAACTTAAACCTGATTTCTCTCTCAATTTTGCCTTCTTGCCACTATTTCTTGATTATCTCTTGTACACACAAAATACTAATTATTCTCCTAATCATCGTATTTACTACCTCCATTGATTTACTAGTGAGGGTTCTTATATTCTATATTCTAAATCTTAGATTATTAGTTTTCCTATTATATTTGTTCTTATCTAACCTATGGTGTGAGAACTCTTACCTATTTAACACTACACCTAAGTTTTCATGAAAATGTAGTAATCCTTGCTAATACGTTACAGTCAGACCCTACAACGCGAACTCTTGCATATTTAGCACTATACCCGAGTTTTAGAGATGTAACGGTCCTCGCCGAGACATTACAGTCGGATCCTGCAACGCATTCCTTCCGGGGAACAATTTAGCATTAGCACAATAGTTTAATGAATCCATTCATTAAATATTTATCATAGTTTTAACGCTAGCTAGCAACCCAACACAACTCTCCTTTATCCGGACTTTGGACCGATCATGACGGGTTTATCATAGGTGAAGTTCAAGAATGGGTTATAGAAGAACAAATTATTAATAGGTTACAGAAAGGTGATCAAAATGGAGAGGAGATTTTGAAGTCTTGTGACTCGACGCTGCTCCTTAGGTTATTGGAGATTAGCATTGCTGTAAATTTGTGGACCTAGATGTAAATATAAAACTTACATGTAAATATTCAAAGTAGTTGTAAATATACAATCTCCATGGGTGTACTTGTAATGTTACAATAAGTCTAATACATATACATGGTAGAGTAGGGAATAGCTCGAATAATTTTGCCACTACAATAGATGGCCTTACAGTCCTCCCGTCGAATCATTTTGTTTTCATCTCGAGTTCGGCAATCTCTCGACTAGTTTTCATGCCTTCTTCTGCAAACCAAGTGATATCCACCCAATAAAGAAACGGTTGTGTATCACATGTTCTTCCCTAACCAAGCAACACACCTAATAGAGTAACACTCACCCTAATAAAGCGAAGCTCAAGTTCTGTGTGCTCAACAGAGAGTCATGTGCTTAATTTTGCTCGAGTTCTGCCGGACCCAAGGTCTAGCAATGTTCAATGAAGTCCCACCAGGTCTCAACTGACCTGGCTTTGGATTTGACCATCACTAGCTCCAGAAGTCACACTTAAATAGTTTAAAATTCCTTGTCTCTGATATTTATTTCTCATCCGATTACTAGATTATATCTCGCCTTTATAGTTCTGTTGGGTCTTCCTCAGTTTTGGCATTCTGTCATCATCCAAAATTTCTCTATTCTTCTACCTGGATGTGCCTGCAATTCCAGAATGTCAAATTCCTTAATAAAATCACTACATTTTCAGTTTAGTACTCATTGGGCTTCTATTTTTTGTCCTAATATTTCTACAACAGGTCCCATTTATCATAATCTAAGATTACGTACAACCTTGTAGCGATCCACATTCTTATATTTAATGGACAATTGACTCTTCATGTGCTCTCTCCATTCCATGTGCGATGTCAACACTTAAACATGAGCACTCTAAGTGCACATATAATACACTAGTCCTTGTGTAGAAATCTACAAACATAATTATGTTGGACACTCAGAAGTTAGATCCTTACTCATGTTGGATCTTCGTACTCGAATCTACGTAAATATAGATACACAAACAAAAGTCAAACAGATAAATCAGTATTCAAGGAAATACATTGGACCAAAAATCTAAGCCAGTTATAGATGAAAGAATACAGGAAAGTAGTATAGAGTAGCACAAATTAAATTCAATAATCTCAGATGGAAACTAGATAATAGGTAGCAACAAGACAAATAAAAAATATATATACGATCAGTTTTCTAATCAAAGTTAAATTAGCAATCGTTCACATCCCTCCCTTTTCTTTCAGATCTAATTTGTTCTCATAAAAATACCGCCATGGTTGATTTATCATCTGAATTACTTTTCTCTTCAGTTAATTGATCTGAGAAATGTTGAAAAGCTCAAAAAAAAAAAACTTGAAAAACAATCAGATCATTTATGCTACTTGGATGCTTCAACATAATGCAAATTTAAACAAATATATTACCTAAAATCAAATGCATTAAACTCACTGAAGATTCAAGACTGATTAAGAATTACTACCTTGACAGCAATCATTAGCGCCATGATAGCTGTTTGGAGTGAAGTGTCACTCTGGTTCTGACATTGATAAACCTATATGACACGATGGTGAAAGAATATAACAATTGGCTTCCACAAACAAGATTTGATTGACATGAAAACAGAGAACTACAAGATAATATGCAAAATCAAATAATTAAGCAGTAGAACTTAAAGAAATTAAGAATTTATTAATCGAGCATCAAAAGAAAAACAATATAAAGCTGCAGTAACAAAAAAAAACGAATGTACATAAATTAAGCTGTCAGAAAAGAAATTTTCTTGTGAGACTCTCTCTCTCTCTCTCTCTCTCTCTACTACTAGGTTATAGAAAACCAGGAAGAACAAGATGGTTCCACATCATTATGCAAAATTATACCTGTTTACGTATCATACATAAGCATTCATACAGTTTATGTGACAATAACAATACAAACCTATTGGAGAAGATTCACAGCTATAATGTTCCCTTGAAGGCATCATATTTCATGCAAACGTAATGGTGCTCAAAATATTTAGGTGGAACTGACACATCTAGACCATCATAAATCTATGCCAAAAGTACAAGCTGAACATATGGCAGGCAATGGAGTATCAACTTAAGTATATCTGTATTTAAGAGCATCCATATCAGCTTTCCTAAATACAGAATTTACCTTAAATTTTATATTTTATGTAAAAAAATCTTTTGCATCAGCTACCTTATTCATTCTTTAAATTTAGATTTCATGAATAGTACTTCTCTAAATTTTGGGAATGAAATTCATTCCCTAAACATTAAAATATCATTTAATTTGGGAGAGAGAAAAAATAAAGGGAATGGATTGGGTAATGAAAAGTAGATATTACATAGGGAGAGAGAAAAAATAATAAAAAAGTGGAAGAGAGAGAAGAAAACAATAAAAAATAATAATGGAAATTTTAAGGTAGGTGATGTAGTGTGTAGTGAAAAATGATTGTCTAAATTTAATAAAATAGATGTTTTATCCTAAATTTTAAAGATATTATAGAGAAACTGATGAGGATACTCTAAATAGACTAGCTGAACTTGCATGTCAGTCTAGTTTCCTTGTGTTGTGAAAGTGGAAGTTTCAACATATCATATTCTGTATCTAGAACTCTATACATCATGTTCTATATACAAATATATGTGCATACTCACTTTCAGAAATGCTACTGCCCATGACTTAGGTTTACATCTTACAGCTCGTTAATGTTACCTGGAAAAACAAAAATGGGAAATTGAAAAATGTATCTCACCACAACTTTGGCTCAGAGTATAACTCGTTCATGTTACTAAAAGAAATCAAGCCAGCGGATTGAACAAAACAAGAACAATGAACTCAGAATGTGATGCAGTGAATAACTATCAATTTCGTTGATTCACGCACGAATACCAAAATTGTCTATCAAATCCGTTGATTCACGCACATATACCGGAAGCGATCTTCTAAACCTCTTGATTCGAAAAAGAATGCCAAGAAGTAGAAAAATAACGGCTCAGCCCAAAATAGCATTGATCAAAAAACTCTTTAAAACATGAAACACACTTATATAGATCACATACCCTAAGACTCGAAGAAAGGAAAGAAATCCTTATATATAGATCTCAATTCCTATCTTTTACCGAAAGAAAAAAAATCTTACCAGGAAAAAAAATTTCTTAACAAAAATCCTAATTAACAAAACTGGATGCTACCAAAGACAAATCCTAACCCATATATACCAAAAATACCCGAAATACCATAAAACTGAAAATTATTAAAATACTAAAAATATGTTCGAAGGCTCGGTTGAGGACCTAAACGGTGGGCTTTGGCCCAAAACTTGGCAGTTGTGATTCCTGTAACAAACGTAGATCTTTGAATTATGCACGCGTGGCCACCGACAAAGCTGATTCCGAGTCACGAGTCAAAAGTTATGGTTTCGAGATGATTGCACTAGCGAACCTACATCAGAATGCAAGATCTTCATTTGATAATTTGCTAAATTAGACTTCCATTAGTGTGTCCCTCCATAATGATTCATGACCCTAGAGCTTGTTACTCTAATGAGTTACTTTCCTTATCTACTATATCAAGTAATCATTGTTGTAAAGTCCAAATTATCCTTTTAAATTCATGAACACAAATTGTCTCATACTTCCTTCTCTAGAAGCATTAATTCCACGATTCCTGTCCCCTCGGGGCGGTGCAATGGTTAAGGCATGGGGTGTTGCCATATTAGGTCATGAGGTTGAAACTCGGTGTGTCCGAGCATACCTTCCCCATGCCTTGACCACTGCACTAATGGCTAGTAGCCACCCGTGATTTACATCCTCCGTGTTGGCCTAGGAAAGGATTGACAGGGGCACTGGGGGGCAAGCGAATTACCTTATGTCACATTCATTCCACCATTCCTACTTGTGAGTGAAATTGACTGTAATACATTATTTAACCTTACCAACTTATTTAACTATCAATCCAGTTTTAATCTACTACGAGATATTCATGTCTCCATCTTTGTGTATTACTATCACAGGTTATATGCCATTAATCCTAGTACCTTCATACTAGATAGGACCCTGCGCGTTGGGTTGCAATGGTTGCAAACAAAGTCCCACATTGAAAACACAAGGAAAGGATCATAGACTTATAAGGAAAAGATATCTCCATTGGTATAAGATCTTTTGGGTAGAGTCCAAAAATAAAACCACGAGGGTTTAGGTCAAAGTGGACAATATTATACTATTGTGGAAATCATAACAATTAGCATCAAAGTCTGGACGGCCAAAATGACTAACCACCAACTGTGCACAAGAGCCAGATCCAATCGAGTCATGTGACCTCTAACAAAGGAAGTGGGGGCTCCTATATCTAGATCAAGATGACTAGACACCAGGCGGAAAAATCTTAGTTGCGGCTAGGCAAGGAAGACCTAGTAAGTCCAACTGAGAGGTAAAAAAGTCCTAGTAGGTCGGGTGGACCGAAGGGTAAGGAAGTCCTAATAAGTTGATTGGGTCGAGAGGCAGGAAAGCCCTGATGGGTCAAAGATAAGATGGCATCAAGCGGATAGACTTGAGGGGGTGATCCTTCGTTTAAAGGGGGATTGTTGGGTTGCAATGGTTGCAAACAAAGTCCCACATTGAAAACACATGAAAATGATCATAGACTTATAAGGGAAAGATATCTCCATTGGTATAAGACCTTTTAGTAGAGCCCAAAAATAAAACCATGAGGGTTTAGGTCTAAAGTGAACAATATCATACTATTATGGAAATATTTTAATTCTTTTAGTCCTAACAATGTGGAGCTACATAGAACATAGTTCCACAAAGCATATCGACTTTATAATGAGACAATTGACTAAGTTTAGTTCTTAGAAAATAGAAAGAAAAAGAATATACAATAATTTTTGACTAAGCTGAAAGGCTGTCTAAAGAAAAGGAAATAAGATAAAGCAAATATGAAGATGACATCACTTTCTCACTCATTGGAAGGTAAATCGTGTAAAGATAACCATGTAGCCATGCTAAACAAAGTTAGTGAGACAACTGATCCTTATGATTGAAAATGATGGCCAACAAAGAAGCTAATCACTCATCTGGCATCAAGTTATACTTGGTCAAGGCGAATGATCTTGCTTCAAGATCAAGGTATACTTACTGTATAAGTTTTAAATTCTTAATGCTCTATTTACCTAAAAGAGTGGATGATAGATGGATGAAATAAACCTAGGGACATGGGAAGAGAATGGAAAGGGGAAGAAATCTCTTCCTCTACACGCTTGTTTACTTTGATTGAGGAAGATGGGTACATGCGATGTAATTTTTTAACTGAACAAGGGTACATGCGTCATTTTTTAGGTATATGGTGTAATTTTATAAATGAAAAGAGGTACATGCGTCAATTTTTTTCCATCCATTGCTTTCCGTCCGATTTTGAGGTAATCGATTTTGGCTCTAAAATCATCCCTCTTAACAGTTTAATGAAGTAAACGACGAAAACTTTTTTCCTGCGAAAACTTTTCCTTAGTTTTGTTTTCCGCTCTCCCAAGTAAACATAGCATACAAGCTGTTTTAAGTCTGATTTCTTTTAAGTTTTTTTATCTTTTTTGGATGCAAACTGAGCCTTGTCTTAGGAGTCTTTGGCCTTTATTATTTGGCTTATTAGTAGGGTTTAGATCCTCATGTGAGAATATTGTTCGATTTAGTAAAATTTTCCCTCTTTGTAAGATGAGATAATTTCTGATGCTACACATGCTAGGGCTGCTAGTGAGATGGTATTAATCAGCACCTATCAAGAGCAGAAACCAAAGGATACCAACCTGATTGAAGAAGAGAGAAGATAAAAACTAAATACACAAGAGAACAAAGAAATATCTTCTTCAAATTCTAGTTTACAGTTTCTGTTTTCCATATTTTCCCTGACAACAAACTCCAAATGGTCATCTTAATCTTTAGCTTCAAACAAAGTTCATTTTTGATAAAGTACTATTGATTAATTATGAAATAAGTGCACTAACATTCATAAATACTTTGCTAAGTTGATCGAGTTGTAATCCTGTTACAAATTAAAATAATTGCAAGCAGAATGTATTTTTCCATACGATACAATCTAGCTAAAAGTTTTTCCATGCATTGAGGATAAAAGTTGACCCAAACTTTAATATGAAATAACTAATTACCTGTTTTATTATTGGAAAAAGACAGTGAAGAACTCCACGTTCAGGAATATCATTATGTGAGAGAGCATAGTCAATGCATCTGCATTTACAAAAGAAATGTTCCTCAAATGAAATAGAATAAAACATAGCTAATAGTGTGTTCAGATACAATAGATAGATATGAATGATTTTTACCAATTTGTTAATAATGCTGAACCTTGATATACAAAAATAATAGTAACATACTAAAGTTGTAGAAATGGTACTAGTAAATAGAAGCAACGGGATAAAAATAACAACGCAAACCTAGTTTTAGGATTATGTATCTCAAGACTGAGATTAACTTCCACCTTGAACACTCACTGATGTAAAATAGGATTTTGTTTGACTTTAAGTTTTGATTTCTAAAAATTTATTTTCTTAAGATCGTCATTTTAGGAGAATAAGTGTTTGAGAAATTGTTTTAAGTTGGTAATTGTTTAATTTTGAGTAAAGTTGTCTCAGTACTTTCTAAATGTAGAAGAGATAGTGGTGTAGGAGCAGCACAGCCAATTTGTGTCCTCTAATACGGCTATGTTCCCCTTCGAGCTATGACAAGAAGAAAAAAGGCTACCAGCCACCCTTTTGGATCTTGACCAAGTCAACTAGTGAGTTAGTATATGACGAGATACTTTATGGTGATGATTGTGAGATTTTGGTCATTCTTAAGATTCCAGATGGCGGATTATCTGAGGATGCAGTGCATGTTCCATAAGAGCCGGCAAAAAATTTGACCGAGTTAATGTTGAAGGCACTTACGAGACGACTTTTGATTTATCGACACTAGAGGACTTTTGATCTTGAAGGCACTACCTTGAACTCAAGGACAAGTTCTTTTCAACCCGGGGCGTTTGATTTAGGAGCATTCAGTAGCACGACCATTTTATTTCCTCTGATACAGTTATATTCCCCTTCGAGCTGTGATGAGAAGAAAACGAGGCTACCAGCCTCCCTTTTGGATCTTGAAGAAGAACGATCGAAACTACCGACAAGGAATATGACCAGCCCAGGGCCACCTGACTCAGTTGCGCTCTATTCAGAGTCCGAACGAGGTGGAATCATCTTTCTAGTGGCCAACACAGTCATCCTGTGCCTCCTGACATGAGCGTGTTATGCTATGTCTTTTGATGAACTCTAGATTTGGTCTTTTAACTTTTTCTTTTATTTATTTTAAATTTTTAGGATTAATTTTCTTTTCTAAAAATTAGTTTTGATTTTATCTCTTTTTTTAAGATGAGTTTTCTTTTACTTTTTCTTTTATCTGTTGCGATTTTTTCTTATTTCTTAGGTTATTTAAACAAGAGTTTGGGCTCTTGTAAAAACATGTTGAGTTTGATTTTGATTTGAATACAAATTTATTTTCGTTTAAACCTAGAGGCAGCTCCTCTTCGTTGGCGAATCCCCCTCTTTCTACACTTTCTCTTCAACCTATATTCCAACGTTGCACTAGGAGATTCCTTCTCTTCAAATAGTTATGGTAGGAGTATAAATTAGATTGGCTTATTCCTAATTTATAATTTAATTTTCCTAGCTTCTTTAGGTTGGCCTATAAAAGAGATGCAATTTTAAATGTTGATCATCTTTGAGTTGATTAAAATTCCTCTTTGTTCAATGTTTGTATGACTTGTGTGATCAGTGAGATATATGCTACATTAATCAATATCAAAGTGGTTTGGTACTTAGTGTTTGTATGTTTAGCTTATACTTAGTGTTAGTGCAATGATGCTTGTAAGCGGTTTGGGAAGCTTGTTACCGCAATAATGCTCAAAAGCGGATTGATCGACAATATTGCTTGGAAGATGTTTTAATGTGTTTGGCAAAGGATTTAAATTAGATTTGTCTAATATGTGCTTAAAGTTTACAAGGATTTAGCAGGTAGCACATAAAGTGACTCGGGTGTAGTGCTAAATATGTAAGAGTTCGCGTTGCAGAGTTTAACGTATTGGCAAGGATCATTACATCTCCATGAGAACTTGGGTGTAGTGTTAAATAAACAAGAGTTCTCACCCCATATATTGGATAAAACAAATAATATAGAAAAACTAATAGTCTAATATTTGGAACATGGAATATAGGAACCCTCGCTGATAAATCAATGGAGGTAATAAATGGGATGATTAGGAGAATAATTAGTATTTTGTGTATAAAAGAGATAAAATGGGTAGACGAGAAAGCAAAAATGATAGAGAACTAGGGTTTTAGGTTATGGTATATAGGAAAGAGTAAAACAAGAAATAAAATGGGTATTGTTGTAGATAGTTCGTTAAAGGATGATGTAAGAGTAGTTAGAAAAGGGGATAGAATTGTGGTCCTTAAAACAATACTCGCAAAAAAAACTATGAACGTAATTAGCATATATATATATATATATATATATATACATCGCAAGATTAGATGAAGCTACCAAATTAAAGTTTTGGTACGACCTAGATGAAGTATTACTAAACATTCTGCCAAATAAAATGATTTTAATAAGAGGTGATCTAAATAGGCACGTCAGAGTGAAAAATGAGGAATATAAGAGGGTATATGGGGCTTATGGGTTTGGATCGATAAATGAAGAAAGGAAAATATATTGGATATCACCAAATCCAATATAGTTTTTTCGATATTGGAT
>JBBMJZ010000002.1:1471911-1488614 GCA_037833815.1 Zingiber zerumbet
ATGTTTTTATTTATGTTTACTTACATTTTGTATGCTAAATTGCACAAACTAAACTTTGAGCAAGTTAGGAACAAGCATTTTAGAATCGAGCTGCAAGTCGAGTAGATATGAGAGATCTGGGATGAAACAAATGGTATCTTCGTTTAAATACTTAGCTATTTATTTACTCACAGTGCAGGCCTGACATGAACTTGATGAGATCCACATCGAAAATGTTTGCCGCGCAAATTAATATCTGAGACAGACTTCTACTTGTATTATCCAAATTGAGCATATCAAGAGCTAACAAATATCAAGAGCATAACAGTTCTTTATAAGTTGCAGATTTAATGTACAAGTATCTGTATGGTTCTATCATAAAGACATCTAGCTGGGTGCTGACTGTCTCCCGAAAGTTCATAAACGAACTATTTTATGACATGGATGCTATCTTTAAGCAAAGTTAGATCAAATTGTGCACCAAAACATCTTTAAAAACATGTACAAAAGAAGCCATCACTTTGTTCAGGTATGAGGTATATGATCTGTCAGATTAACTTAGAATTGCATAATCAAATGTCTAAAAAGTTGCAGAACTACTAAACCATATAGATAGTAATAACCGTAAATGGAAAAAATGAGGCAATTTGATTGGAAGCTTCGTCTCTGCGAGTATTTAAGCATCTGATGTCACTGATTTTTCAAACCTTTCCTTCAAAAGTTTGATCTTTACTTGAAGTTCCTTGATCCGCCTGCACAGAGTCAGAAGTGATGAGGCAGAACGTTCAAGCTTAAGCATCCATTCCTTCTCAAAACTATTAACTATGTTCATTGTGGCACAACGAAGTTCATTCTGTTTCCCCAAACGTCGCCTCTCCAACTCATTTGTGCTGAGAACCAAACCACCAGCACCGATAACATCCTTGTAGAGAGGCTCTTCTCCCTGTGGGTACTTCTTTCTATATTCCGTAAAAGCTCTACGTGATTCATTCAATGCCCTCCTACAACCAATCATCAAGTTACCTAACAAATAGATCTCTTGCTCATAACGGCATGCCTCCATGCGCCACTTCTGTTGCTCCTCCACCCTTGTCTTCTCCAAGGACTGAATGACCCTATCCTTCTGCTGAAGAATCTCATTCAAATACTGCAACTGCAACTGGGTATCAATGTGTGCTACCTTTTTTTCAGCAGAAAGCAGTATAGCTTTCCCCGCATACAATTGGGTTTGCTCCATGATAGAATCAAATCCTGATGGGGGACTCTCCAAAACTGTGCTGCTCCTCAGCCTTTTTTGTTGATAACTCTGCTCCATTGCCTGTGTTTCTTCATCCTCCTCATCTTCTTCGTCGTCTATCTCACTAATCTTTCTTTTTCCATTATCAGCATAAAAATAAGCCCTATCATTCTCATGGTCTAGAGGCATGGTCTTATGCCCATCACTCATCTTCAAAAATACGCCGTCTTGATCCACAACCAGGTCAGTTGATGTTAGCCTATCAAACGAACCCATCCTATCCAAGAAATCATATTTTCCTGAGAAGTATTCACCATAGTCCTCTTCTTTCCTACCATCCACATCTTCAATACATAAATTCTCAATGTCCATATTTCTCGCCCCATGTGAATTGCAAAGCTTCAAACAATGTTCTGTACCTCCATTGTTTTCCACCTCTATATGCTGCTTCTTTCCCTCATTAAACTGTTCAAAGCCATCTGCCATATCGGAATCGCTTCCCAGTTCTGAAGATAACACAGGCACACACTTCTCTTCAATGGAAACACCAAAATCATTTGAGCTTCTAGCCCTTGAAGTAGCATACTCAGTGTCATCTTCGGCATCATCATCTACTTCGATTTCTACGTCCTCAACCTCAGGAGCAGGCTCGATCTTACATTCAGATTCCAAAAACAATCCTGGCTGTTGGTATTTTATCAAGCACTGGAGGTGCGAGGCAAAGTGGCAAACCCCAGAGTTGGGGACCTCGATCAATTCCTTCTCCACAAACATCCACAACAACCCAGCCCAATCGACCTTGTGCGGCAGCCCTTCCTTCACCATCCGGTGCGCTGTAACAACCTCAGTGGGCAATATGCATGCATCATCCTGGAATTGGAAAAGCAAGAAGTCCGACATGAAGTCCACAACGGCGGAAATCGAGTCCTCCCTGGAGAACAAATCGTGGAAGTTGTCCTCGGCGCAAGGCTTCGTGACGGGGAGCATCAGCGCACGCGCGAGGTCCGGACGGCTGATCGAGACGCGTAGGCCACCGACGAAGCTGCGGCGTTTTGTGGGTTCATAGTTGGCGATGAGGGGTACGAGCAGGTCGGAACGGATGCCGCGGTCCAATGGGAGACGAGCAAAGTCCCAGAGGCCGAGGGCGCGGAAGAGGGTCTCGTGGGCCGCGATATTGAGGGTGGCTAGCGCGTCATCAGGGGAGAAAGGAACGGGGCGGAAAGAGGCGGTGAGTAGCGCCAACTTCTGCTTGGCGGAAGGTGGCTTTTTGCGATTGAAGGAGGAATCGCGGCGGAGCTCCGGCGAGCGGATAGGCGGTGCTGGCGGCTCCTCACAGAGATCGGGGATGACGACGTCGGGGGTTGGGGGAACGGTTGCGTCTTCTTCTGAGGCGGCTTCAGGATCCCGCCTTGCTTCCGCCGCCGCCACGAACGTCGGCGGCGGAGGCGGAGAGGAGTTATCGTGGGGCGAAGAGGGAAGGTCAAGAGGGAGATGGGGGAGGAGCATGGGGTTGGGCGGCAAAGATCGGACATCCGCCATTGAAGAAGATGAGGCCGAGGGTTTGAGACCAGCGTTCTGCGTTTTTCGTCGTATCGTATCACATATCTTTTTCCTTTTATAGCAAATCTTTACAAGCAATTTTTAATTATATCTGATAAAAAGACGTTTTGGAGGATTTTTCTTTTATTCCTAAAAAGTTGTTTGATCGAGACCCTTCTTCACTAATAAGAAAAAAGTGAGAAGCATTTTTTTTTTTTAAAAAATAATAATTAAGGAAACATGACATTAATTCTATAAAAATTGTACAGCTAATTTTGATGCTTAATTATAAATACAAAAAAAAATTAACATTGCAAATCTGTTGTAAAAGATATTAAAATTTTTGAAGTATAATGAAACTAAGTTGTGATAAAATTTAGTATAAAAAAGTCTAGAAGATTAAGATTTATGAGGTTGTTTAGAAGGATTATATAATTTATTATGACTTACTTAATATAATTGAATCCTAATTTAGGAATAATACTGTGTAAATTTTTAATGAGTATTAAAATACTAAATTTATCACTAATATTCTTTATATATGGTCAAAATTTAGTATACAAAATCTAAAAAATGATTGAGTTCTAAAAATGGTAAAAGAATCTACAAAAATTATGATATGTGTTATAGTTATTTGAGACTCATTTATAAATATTAGCTAAAAAATCAAAAGAATAACCTTCATTATTATCATCATCATCATCATCATCATCATCATCAAAAGTGTCCCAATTTTAAAAAATATCAAAATAATACTCCATCTTATTTTATTGTCCAAAAATATAGCAATTTTGACTAAAAGTATTATAATGTAAAATAAAATTAATCTTACTTAATCAAAATCATTTCGCATAGAATATTGATATATAAAATATCCTTTTCTTAGTCAAAATTGTTCTAATTTAATATAAATTAATTAGGAAGAAACTCTGATGTTTTAAACCAAGCATGTGATGCAGATTTGGTACGCAATTTAAATTAATTAGCAAGTAAAATAATGTCATTTTGCCAAGATTAAGTCTGCGTTTAGTTGGTAAATGGAGCATAATGAATCATTTGATAAGAAGAGAATCATCCAAATTATGGGATAAAATAAGGTTTCAAGGAGACCTGAGGAGAGAAGAAGCTGAGGGAAGGAGAGTAAACCTGATGTGCTAGTTGATCGAATATTGTAATGTATTGGCTAACCAAACTGATTTGTGACAACCACCAGTATTTGGAAGAAATGGATTAGGGCTTGCAATTGATGACAATATCCTTCAAACCATACACTTTCAAAATCACACAATTCCGAAAGCTATAGGAAATTTAAACCACACAGGCCGATGTAGCATTTGCGATGTTAAATAGCAAAGAACA
Organism: Zingiber zerumbet; assembly: GCA_037833815.1. Lineage (NCBI taxonomy): Eukaryota > Viridiplantae > Streptophyta > Magnoliopsida > Zingiberales > Zingiberaceae > Zingiber > Zingiber zerumbet. The sequence continues at coordinate 1,476,026 of JBBMJZ010000002.1, forward strand.
GGGTAGAAATATCTCACAAAAGCTTCTTCGTCCAAAAGGATTATGACCAGTCTATGACCACCCGAAGACAAAGTCAAGCAGATATACAAGTCCCAATGAGAAGGGGTAGAGCAAGAACGCGACAAAGCAAGTCCACAGAGCAAAGGTCGTCCGGAAACTGGTGAAGAGGCCCATCACCACACAGACAATCAAAATGATCAAAACTTCAGCTGAGAAGTCCCATGTTAGGCCTCTAAAGTAAACTAGAGCCAAGAAGACAGCCAAGCAAAGTGTGTTGTTCATGGTCACTCCTCCATAGATCTGTACAAGAAAATTTTGGGTTACAAGTTGCAAACTAACAAAAGGAGAAGCGAGATAATTTGAGTCGGGAAACAAACCTCTGAGAAAGTGAGTGAAGAAGTTCTTTGCTTTTTTCGGCGGGCAAAAATGATTGAAGAGACAGCTTCACTGGAGTTGGTAGCCAAAGGCATGGCAATGAACGATATGAAGAATGAAGGTATGTTTGTTGCGAGAGAGAAGTTGTCGACAGCGTCCACAAGTGGGTCAGCAAAAATTGCAGCAAGAAGAGTTCCAAGGAGCAAGAGTAAGATTGCTTTGAAAATGATCAAACCGGGATTATCAACGCTTTCTACAACTTCATCACTCTGATCAATCAAGGAGTCGTGATCCTCCCTTGTTTTCTGCATAAATTATAAAGTTATATTTCATCATCCGGTTCACATAGTAGTATTGTAAGTTAAGGTAGCTTAGAGAACACAAATTTACCGAGTGAAGCTCGTCCATGAATTTTTTTGAGTAAGAACTAGTATTTCCAACATAATGTCTGGCCTCGGTAAGCCATTTTGAGATTCCCACAACAAACTCTTGTTCTTCGATTGTTGAATTTCGCGACGTATCAAAATCATCCATGATTTTTTTAACAGCATCATCCATATCCAAATTTATTTCATCAATTTGGAGACCTATGATCAGAGCTCTTAACTCAGCATGTGATAGTGATCCATCTGAATTCTCATCTAGTTTATGGAACAACCTGTAAACCAACAGACTAACTAAAAACCAGTAAACATCTTACAATTAGTCAGTAAGATATAGATACCTACATTTTAAGAACATCTGGGTTAGGTGTTCCCTCCTTATCCATGAGTCGTCCAAGGGCTTGCATCTGAGCATGTCTTAGAATTCCTGATATTACATGCTTGTGCTTTGCATAAGCTAATCTTCTCCTCTGAATCCAAGGTTGAAATATCTGATTCATGATACAGAAAAAAATTTTAAAAATCAAAGGTCAGTTTCTCAGATGATAACTGAAGTCATTATGGAAAGAAAAATCAATTATTATAACTGAAATCATTATGGAAAGAAAAATGTTACCTGATACACACAATATGAAACCAAGAGCGCAACTGCAACAATAAGAGAAATCAAAACAGCTAGACGCTGTCCAGAGGGAAAATTGAAAACTCGAGGCAGTTGCACCAACACAAATGGGATGATAGATATTGCCATGATTCTTGCTGCATAGCTTGTTTGAATATCAGTGGAAACACCAGAACCTTAAAATATACAAAAAGGACAATCAGTCAGCAGATTTGATAATAAACAAATTGTTGAAAGTTAATATCCATATGATGATTAACCATTTTTTTACATGAATTCAATATTAAATTATAGGACAGTTTATAACAGCAAATTTATAATGTTAGTAAGGATGGACAGCAAATCATGTTGGTCTAGCAGATCAATCTAGTTGACCTTGTTCATAAGTTAGGGAAGTGAAGAAACTGAAGACAGATAAGACTCACATGCAAGGATAAACTAGCTCAACTTTTGCAATGTTAGAATGGGTTAGTAACCATGTCTTGCAAATGCCTGATAATGCAACTGTACATTTAACAATTAGAAGTTCCCTTAATTTTGTTATGCCCTAAGTTATGTTTCATGTGCTAGAAAGGATGGGCAGGAAGTCATGCTGGTCTAGCTGGTGAGTCTAGTTGACCTTGTTCATAAGTTACAAGTTCTGATCTTTGAAACATTTGAAATGTTTGAAGGTTTTATCACTACATTGAAAGGTTACAGAAGAAACAAGGAAACAAGGTTACAAAAATGGTAAGCATACTAAAAGCTTTAGTTAATGCCATCAACTCTAAATTTCTGAAAGTTTAATACAATTGAGTAATATAATATTTAACAAACTAGATTATTTCAGCTTCGGGAAAAACAAGGAAATTGAGGCCGTTCAGAATAATGACATTCTTTAGTTATTAAACTCTACTCTGTTACAGGTGCAATTCTAATCAACTACGTTAGAGGCATAACACAATCTGGGAAATAGGTTTAGGTTCAAAATAGAAATTCAAATTTGGTTCACTTAACCTGCCTATGCTCCCACTTTATCCCCATAGCCAATGTATGCCTTCCACCTGGACCTGCTTTTTAGAATGGCTACATAAAGGTGACTGCATATAGGCTCGGAGAGGTTGTCCTCTGTTCAAACGCCTAGGAGCCTCCTAAACTGCTTTTTATAACAATGTTTTTAAGCTAACTCTTAATTCAGTCAAATATTGTTCTTACTACAAAAGTAACTTACCTAACAATGAAATTATTAAAAGAGGTTGCACTTTGTAATCATTCAAGGAGATGGATAAGAAGGTAGATATTAACAGTTAAGCCAATAAAAACTAGACATGCTAATCCAACAAAGCCAAGAAGACACTCACCAAATAGACTGAATAGATGTGTATCTTGCGAATCAATTGAGGTTAAATTCTCTGAAAGATCAGTCTTTCCCACAATAATACAAGATCCCCATAGTACTGTAAGCAGCATCACAGTAGATCCAGCAAGTAAACCCATTCCAATCAACACCTGATTTTGAGCAGTTTCTTTACTCCCAGATAGCCCAGATACTGCAGAAAATTATTAAATTTATGGTTAGAATGGGCATCAAAATAACTAATAGAAATGCTAAAAAAAACTTTGTTCTATTCAATTCTGTAAACTGAATTATACAATTTCTTAGGATAAATCATAAATAATTGCTTGCTTACCTCAGAGATGTAAAATCAATTTAACACAAGGTGATATGAGTGTAATTTATTCACATTTCCAATTAAAAACAACTAACATATCTATTACCACAATATGCTTCATCACCTAATCACAAGAATGTGTACAACTATGGGCAACTAAGCAACCCCTCTACTGTATATTATAAATTGAGAATAAAAGAAGGATTCTGACGCATTCTTCCAAAAAGAATTAGATATTACTAAAAGAATAGATGAAATAATGAAAATTTGATTTTCAAATGAAACCATCTGTCAATTGAATCAATACCCACCGGAACAATACAAACAAAAAATTGGAAGTTTTCAACGGTTTTGTTAGGTGAGTATCGACATCAAAAGGCCCAATTGGTTTGTTACCTACTGAGATGCTACCAGTTGACTTGGATATTTGCAGTTTTAGATCATCAAAAATATTTTGTTATTTGTTCGGAAGCGTCCAAAAGTCAAATTCATGGGCATGTGCTACACCACGGCGACCCTTTCAGTTGTGGAATAAACTAAAATGAGGTCCAATCCGGATCATACGGCCCTAAATGCGCGAGAGACGAGTCAAAGCACGTCAGCAGTACGTTAGCTGATTAAAAAATAATAATAATAAAACGAAAACGACGTCCGCTTTTTCTATCCAATTTTGCCGGACCTTCATCTTGTTTCCTGTCCTTCCGCATCCTCAAAAAAAAAAATAAACCCCCAACCTGACTAAAATCTAAATCTGATCGCATCGATAAACTCGAAGAACAAAACCAAGACCGACGACTCCATTAATATATCTAAAAAAACAATCAGAAGCCAATTTCTCACCACAAATTCACAAACTCCAAAATACAACACAAATGTCATTAGATGATAGATCAGATGCGACCAACCAATCCCTATCTTGTATATAGAAAGAAAGCTCAATTCCCTTTTCCAGAGAAAAGGAAACAAGAATTTTCACTACATGCGATGCGAAGAGATACGACATACCTAATATTAGCATTGCGTCAGGGAGAGCCCCAAGAATCGGAAGGAAAAGCCCCCCGACAATACCCGGGCCCATGATTTCGAGGAGGAGCTCGCTCCCGGAGGAAAGGTACGTCGCCGCCTTGTACATCAGGAACCCGTACGCAACGATGAGGAACATGTTCCCCACCACTGTGGTGGTGCAGGGGAGGAACCCGTACGTCTGCTCGCACTGCTCCCCTGAGAAAAGACGCGCGATCGCCGGACGGCGGAGGGAGGGAAGGATCAGGGTTCGGCCATCCGAGTAAGAGCGGGACGTGACGCCGTCCGAGATCGGCAGATCGGCGTCCGCCTCGTCAGCCGGCGCCGAGATGGAGCGGCTGACGGCGAGGAGAGGGGAGAGACTGAGGAGCAGGAAGAGGAGGAGCTGAGGCGACCGCATCGGGCCCTGCTGCCACTGAATCGACGCCGAGGAAGAGGAGGAGGAAAAGTGGAAGGAGAGTTAACGCCTTGCTGTGCCTTTTATAGTGGTAATTCGAGCCAGGACAGATCTTTCCATTTTATCCAATTCAAGGGGAACTTTCCAGAAAAGCCCACGATATTTATTATATTTATTGTCCCGTTTGTTTCCTTATAAATTATGGCAGTGCAGTTTGGTGCGTGTGGGACTGATAGTCTGATAGACCACTGGCAATTTGACAAACACAACCACACTTTCCCGCATACTCGCTTGGGACGCTGGTTTAACGCGGATCGGAGGAAAAAAGCGGATGCCGACTGGATCGGTTAGAGATGTCGATCAAGTCAGACGGTTTGCGACCTGACCAAACTAGGCCTAGGCCAAGTTGCGCCCGACATGGCCTGATATGATTTAAATATTCCTCGGGTGGAGCCAGGTAGGAACAGCTCGACCCACAGGCTGAACCAGACACGGCCTGCTCCTGGGCCATGCCAAGCATATGGCAAAAATCCTGTCTTTAGCATTTCTACAAACAGACGGAGGGCATTTGAGCTTCATTTCAAAAGATACCTCTGGTACCTCTAATTGCACGAGCCAGTGTCATATGCACAAGCTTATAGATAACAAATTATGCAGGCACACACAAGATGAAGGTTTCAAAGCATACCGATGTATGAATGCTTGCAAGCCGCTCTTATGCGTATCGTGTACAATGTATTTTGTAGCTATAAGCGAAATGGGCAATTGAAGTGTCAGCTATGAGTGAAATGGGCAATTGAAGTGTCGACCCTTTGAATACTCCGAGCATGATGAAAACAAGTGAGTAATAATATCCCTCACTTCACTGTGCAAATTTAGTTCTGGTCTTCTATCATGGTTGATTCGATTGCACCAACACTTGGCTTATATCCAGAATATGTTTGCACCAAAACGATTCCAGCAGCTTGAATTTCTTCACATGCTTCTCTGCTCACGACATGTTTATCAGACTTTCACTAAATTTCTGAAGAGTACACGACATGTTCAATATAGCTTAGATAGTTATTCAGTATTTGTGCATTTGCTAACCAAATTTCCACCATGACTTGAATCAACATAATTATAACAGAAGCATGGAGTGATTGTAATTGTTAATAAGAAATCAGTGCTATGGAAGTAGCATTATAAATTAAGAGGCTTAGAGTTAATAGATTATCGAGATTACCTCCTTGATTAACTGCTATCTGAGTGGGCACCAATGGGGCCGATGGATAACACATTGTAACAGCATCTTGATTCAATTAATTGCATCAAAGAAGGTTTGCATCCCCAAAAATTTGCTTTCTGCAGTACTGATGTTGCAGTGTTGCATCTTGCAATTTGATCTCTTTTTTTCTTTTTCTTGTGAATAGTCTATTGGTTATTATGTGAAGATGTCAACTTCACGATAGCAACTCCAATAGTGTATATATCAGTTCTTCGGAAGGTCAGGGCTTATGTTTTTACAAGTTTCATCTTGCCCCTTCCTCTTGGCAGTTTCTTATCTCTAATCCCATCATAAAGAAGTTCATATGCATAATAAGTAATGTGACCCTTCTTCAGAAGTTCCTCCACCAGGATCTTTGGCGCTGCTATCTCCCTCTTATCAGTACTGAGTATGGTATGGACGACCTCTGGAACTACACCTTTTCTGACCATAGTGTAAATGAGACCAACAGCTTCATAAGCCCTGTGTTTTACAGAAAGGCAGTTTATGACCTGTCCAAATGTTGCCATTGTTGGGACCAATCCTTTATTAAGCATGTCAGTAAGATATTTGTAAGCAAAGTCAATATTTCCAGTCTTGCAAAATCCATTGACTAGAACACGATAAGTATATCCATTTGGCAGCAACCCTTTGCTTATCATCTCATTAAAAATTTTCTCAGCCATATGAATATTCAGCTTCTCAGAAAATGCACCAATCATAATGTTATATGTATCAGTTGTTGGAAAGAACCGGTCCTCCAATTTTTTGAAGAGGTCATAGGCTCCATCAAGATCACTGTTCCTGCAGAATCCATGTATCAATGTGCTAAAACTGATGGTGTCTGGAGTTAATCCTTCATTTACCATCTTCATAAGCAATTCAGATGCTTCTTGTATTTTATTGGCCTTGCAAAGGTTTTCTATGAGTATATTGTATGTGATTACATTTGGACGACATCCTCTCTTTACCATCCCTGAGAAAGTTTCAATTACATCAGTGGTTTTCCCAGCTTTGCAAAGGCCATTCAGAACAGAATTATATGTGATAACATCTGGTACAAGACCATGGGTCCACATTCTGTCAACAATTTCCAAAGCTTGATCCAGCTTCAGTTGCTTGCAATAGCCATCAATTAATGTGTTGAAAGTAAAAACATCAGGAAGGTAGCGTTTTGCTATAGCATCATTGAGAACAATACAAGCATGAGAAACATTCCCCATCTTGCATAAGCCATTTATGATAATGTTATATGTGCATATATCGGGATTGAAACCATTTTCTATCATCTCATCATTCATGACATCCAATGCTTGCAATATAAGGCCTTGTTGAGAAAGACCTTTGATTAGTGAATTATATATCTCAGTATTAGGCTTCAACCCCTTTCTTTGAGACTCATCAAACAATTCAAATGCTCTGTCAGTCTCGCCTTCCTCACAGAGTCCATTAATCAAAGAGCAGTAAGTTACATGGTCAGGAACAAACCCCTTGAACTCTGCATCTTTAAGAAGATTGCACGCATCATGAACCTGACCTAATTTGCAGTATCCATTAATAATGGTATTGTATGTAAAATCATTTGGGATGCAACCTTCATTTGTCATCTTATGAAGATAGTGCACTGCTTCAACCAATTTAGAATGTTTGCATAAACCAGAGATAAGTGTATTATAGGAGACCACATCTGGAGCCAAATCATCACCAATATGATGGAACAAGGAAATAGCATCAGATACCTTGCTGTCTTTGCACAATCCTTGAATCAGTATATTGTATGTGAACAGGTTCAGAGATGTGCCTCTCTTCAAAATCTTGGCAACAAGCTTGTAGCTCTCCACAACTTCGCCTTTTTGACAAAGAACATTGATAAGCTTGTTAAATGTAAGTATATCAGGATATAGTTTTCTACTGAGCATTTCATCAAACAGATTGCAGGCCTCACAGTGACAATTTTCCTCGTAGAGACCAGAAACAACAGTGCAATATGCAACTGCATTGGCAGGGCATCCTCTATGGGACAGATTCCTCAAAAGCCTTAAAGCTACATGCGGTCTCTGTGTTCTACAAAATGCCTTTATCCTAATTGTAAAAGTGTAGATGTCAGGAACAATTCCTTTATCAAGCATCCTTAGGTACACTTTATGTGCTTGATCATAGTGCATGAATTCGACCAAGATGTTCATAATAGTATTGTAGGATACAACAGTCAGCTCACAACCATAGAAATCCATCCTCTCAAATGTATTGACTGCATCCTGGACCATGCCTCTTTTACCATAGCTCTTCATGGAGCTAACATATACGCCTTCAAGCAACGAATTATCGAGGTTAATCCTCATATCGGAGATAATATCCTCCATGGCCTTAAACTTGCCATGAGATCCAAGCTTGTCCACCATACACTTATAGGTGAAGAGATTATGCTTGAAGCCATCATCTCTTGCTGCGGAATTGAACATCTCAAGAGCACGGAGTGGATCCTTTTGGTACTTGATTACAGCAACTACATGTTTTGGGAGCAAGGTGCGAAGGCTCATCAGAAACTACCAATATCAGTTTCTACCAGTTCCAGACACATATATCCTCATTCTTCACCTTAAATGGAAATGACAGAGATCTTAGTTGCATGGACAGCAAAGGTGAGTACTCAAATATCAGTACCTTGGAAGAATCTCGAAATTCCTATTCTAATTTGAGAATTGCAAAATCATAAAGGAAAAATTTGTATTTCTCGTTCAGGGGAAAAGTAGATACTAGAAAGTACATTCATGGCATATTTGGTTCATCGACTAGAATTGCGGAGTAAATAATTCCTCTTATATTCGGTTTGCAGGACTAGGTATAGATCAGTAATAAGGAATAGTTCCAAAAGACTAAAAAAAACCCTAAATTTATATCACACTGACACAAGTGTGGATCTAAGTCATTGAGATCACATAGCACCAAGAGACGTTGAAGGGTATACTAAAAAATCACATAGTACCAAAAAGTTGAAGTCTTTGTTCTCCTCAGATTTGATTTCATTTGATTTCGCAGCTAGAACAAAAGAAAATAAAAAGCTAAGCATCTAACTCAAAACGTCGATCAAACGAACTAAACAGTAAAGCACGAAACCATCATCTACTTGCCCAGGAACTTACTTCTGAAATAGCAGGAAATCACCACACCAAAGGGCAACGAGAAGAAACGAAAAAGAACAGAAATACGAGGTGAAGAAGTTTCCCCCGAGCGAGGCAAGTAATGAACACCAAGAGGCGGCGTGCTCGAGGAAGAGAAGGAAACAGAAAGAGCTTAGGGATTGTTAGGATACGCGAAGAGGGTAGAAGGGAGACGTCCACATTGACTAGAGCTCTCCACTCCTTCGTCCCTCGAGCTTCACCGCCGTCGGTTTCGCCGCCTCCTCTTCGCTTGTGCTGATGGAGCACGGCGAGCGAGGTGAGCCCGTCGGATTATTCATTATAGCAATGATGGAGCCCGTCCATTGTGACCAAGACAGATCCGGTCCGTTGGATGATCTCAATTTTGGGAGCATACCATCCGGCCCATTAGCATAAAATTATTGATATTTATTGTGTAAAAATATGAAAATGATTGCTGGTGTTTTATCTTATTTGTTATTAAAAAAATATCCTACAACATATTATATCTATTTTCATCAAACTACTACATCTTCCATTTTAATCAAAACTAATATAAACAATACGATTTAAAATTCTAAATCATAAACTTTAAAATTATTCTAATATCACTTATTAAAATTATTTTAATTTATTCAAAATTACTCCAATAATAATTTTGATAAAAAATATTATAATTTATCATTATTTTAACTAAAATTACTATATTATAATATTGAAGTAATTTCAACCTAGTTAAATAATATTAACTAATTTAGAATAATTTAAATCTAATCGATTTTAACTAATATTAGAATAATTTTAGGATTTTAACTAAAATTACTACAATACTACTATATACTAGTTTTAGAATAACGAATTGTATGAGATGACATAGTTGATATTTTATATATGTTATTATTATAATAAGTTATAAAATTGATTTTCTGTATTGATCTCGAAGGAAATTCGAAAGTCAGGGATAGAATGACGGCTGATGGGATGAAGGTCTCATTCTTGTAAAACAAAATCAAATCAGGGAAGAGTTCCTGGCGGTTGGTTTTTCGATACTCAAATTAGAAATTAGGAAGAGAGAATTGAGTAATCAAGAAAATAAAGATAGGTTGTCTTTTCTTATACCTGGTGTACCATTTTATATTTTTTTTTAGTGATTGTTTATATCCTTATTTAATGATATTAATTGTTAGAGGAAGACTTTTTTGTCTTGACTTCCGTACATTAATGATAGATAGAATGTTCTTCTTTGTCTTGACTTCTTCATATTTAATGATAGACAGTGTGTTATCTTTTACTTTCTTATCTCCTCTTGTATAATGTTATTCTTTGTGCAGGCGGGGGTCCGAACGGCTTGTTTTATTGTCAACCGGCCTATGATGCCTCGACCGGTCATGTGATGTCCGCTCGGTCACTCCTTTGTCGACCGTGATAACTATAAGGCCGATAATAACTGCCTTGACTTTGATTGATACTGTGTCAATTGATCCGTGATAGATGAGCTCCCTTATTACCCCCATCAGGTATAAAATCTATTATTAGTTGATCCAGGCTTCTATTAATAATAATTTATAACAAATGGTTATTTCTTAGGTCTTTTCTTAGATCTTTTCTTAGATCTTCTGGTGTGGACCATGTGGTGAGAGAAAGGAAGGAACTTCCTCCCATCCTTTATTAAATATCAAGGGTCTCAGGGATCAATATCCTATAAAGGGGTTTGATTTTTTTTTAAAAAAATTAAAATATTTTTCAAAATTTTATTTATTGAAAAAGATAATATATTTAAAATAATCAATAATAGTTTTTATTAATTAATAAATGGTTTTAAAATTAAAATAATTTATTAATTATGATATATTTAATTATTTTATGTTATATTTTTGGAATAATTTGTAGAAAAATGTGGGATCTATATAAAGAGTGGTTGAGATATATATTTATCATGTCTGAAAGTCTATGAGATAGAAAGCTGGAGATGTGGCGCTTCTGCTGATTACCCGTAAACTCCACTCCACCTTGTAAAACAAATGATGTCAGTGTCGAGCCAGGGAAGGGGTCCCCCGCGTTGACCCTCCGACGTTCAAGTCAGTCACCGCCGATAATATAGAAGGCAGAGCAACAAGAATGAACATTGTAGCGCAAGTAATGTATATCGCGTACCTTCGTCGATACTTGCACCCCTTTATATAAAGTTCCTGTAGCGCGTGTGCACGCTTCCCAAGGCGAGTACGCTTCTCCAAGTTTCTCCTGAAAAGGCTTGTCAGTAAAGTATCTCTGACACAATACCTTAACAAGCCGAGCATATCTCTGATGTGATAATAGAAGCTTCCGTCATACGATCTCCTTGTTGACCAGGCCTGGTGTCAGCGGCATTAACTCTCAAAAGGATGTCAAGAGACCACACAGTGTGTCCGTCACAATGCCAAGCGGGTTAGCCGCTTGGACAGAACTCCGTTGTACCTATGTCTCGCTCGCTCGGCCCGAACTCTACTGCGACTGTGTGTCGTCCGCTCGACGAATACTCCGTTGTGTCTGTACTGAGTCTTATCGCCAGGCCGAGTAGGGTAGCTGCTTGAGCGAGATTCTGCATATCATCTCTTCCTCCCTTTGGCGTCCAACACCTCATTAAGCGTTGGCTATTTGACCCACCTTTCCGAGTCAAATGTAGGATCCGACTGAAGCCTTCTCCCACGGTCGGAGGCCTGATTGGCCAACTGGCCAATGATACCCGAACATTTATATATATATAGCGAAGAGATGAGTAAATTTTACTTTTATGTGAGATTGAGGGAGTTGGAGATGTCTTATTTCTATCCTTATTTATTTTCATACAATGCATATGACATATAAAACATAAGGAAAATAATGGTCATATTTACTAAGAAGAAATAATGTGCGATCAAGTCAATAATCAAACAGGTACCCGACCTAATACGGTTTATGCCGTTTAGATTATAACACATGAACTTCACTGGACAAATAAATTTGACAAAAATAAAAGGGCATACCAGAATTATTAAATTGTCAAATGGCTCAAATTGTCATTTCTTTTGTCAAAAGACATAAAAGGGACTCACTACTTTCTGAGAATATTTTATTTTTAACAATACTATAATAACTACAACAAACTAATAGATGGTTAATTAGTGTGGGACATAGTTACTATTATGCTAAGGTTCCGAATGTCAGTTAAGTAAAAAAAAAAAAACCTTCCCATATTCTTCCACCTTTTACTACCATACAATATAAAAATAATAATTCTTTTAATAAAAAATATTATAAATAAAATATTATTATACCAATATATTATTTAATAATGGGTCAAAATAATTTTAAAATAGTTATAGAAATACATTTATATTTATAACTAAAGTTTAAATTATAAATTTTAAATTTTAAATTTTAAAATCTTAATTCCAGAACACTGATCAATAATTATTTAAACTTTATTAAAATTATTATAAATTTAGAGTATGATACAGAGAATACGAAGAGGGGTCATAAGGGCAACGAAAGTTAAATTGATAGATTTAGTTGTGATAAAGTCAAAAGAGGTCAATGATTATCTTTCCCGACTGACCCAACTAGTCAATCTGGCATCCTGACCGATCAATCATTCTTCCTGGCCGACCCTTCATTCTTTCTAGCCGATCTGCCACTAGCGATCCACCACTCTTCTTGGTCGATCCACCACTCTGCCTGATCCACCACTCTTTTTGCCCGACTCGCCACTCTTCTTGGTCGATTCGCCACTAGA
>JBBMJZ010000002.1:1498195-1519555 GCA_037833815.1 Zingiber zerumbet
TGTTTTCATAGTGGAGGGTGTGTGAGTGTGTGGATCCTTGGACTAGTCACCTCTTCTTGAGGTGGATACCAAGTAAATCTACGAGTTAGTGTTGTGGTGTATCGTTTCTTGTATTTTCCGCTGCACATCTTCACAAGAAGCAAGCGACGCTGAGCACAAGATCGCGAAGAGCTATTCACCCCCCCCCTCTTTAGCTACATTTCGGTCCCAACATATATTAGTGCATCAACATAAGTCTGGGTATTAAATACCAAATTTATAGTGATCAGGTTAAGTAATCTAGTTTAGCCAAACACTAATTGGATAACAAGACTTAACCTGACTAACCAAGTAAACACTGCTATCTTCTGATAGTTAATTAGTAACTAACAGTTAGGCAGTTAAGGATAATTTATAGTTGATTAGATTATTTTAAAATAATATTATGTTCAGGAGGAGGATTGATTTTCAAAATATTTCTAATCATAGTTATACTTTTCATAAATCCACCTTTGAAAATATGTGTTGAAAAACTCTGTTATTTCTCAATTCATAGGTTTTAAAAAATAAATTTGACAACTGTTTCATTTTTTTTGTAAACTACTTTAAACCATTTTTTAAAAAAAAATATTTTTGAAAAGTTTTACAAATTATTGCAACACTTAGTATTTTAAATTTTATTCTTGGAAAATACTTTTTATTCATAGAACTGTTTCATTGTTGTAAAACCTAGCATTTTCAAAAAAAAAAATTGGAATTTTTTTTCAGTTTTTTTCCATGCTCAAAACTCTTAAAGTTTTTTTTTTAAAAAGGGATTAGTAGATTTTGAAATTTTTAACTTTATTAGCCTTGCGAAAATTCTGATATAAAGTGTTTTAAAATTTGTTTTAAGATGTCTTTAAACAATCAATTTGAAACCTATTCCAATTTTTAAAAACTGCTTTAAAAGATGTCTTTGAAAACGCTTTAAAAAAATATTCTCTATATTTTATCATTTTGAAATGATAAGTGTTTTCAAAACTATTTTGAACGTATTTTAACAATTTTTGAACGTATTTTAACATATGTTGAAAACACTTTGAAAAGCTTTTATGATTATAATTTTTTTTTAACTTCCCCAAGTAATCCTGAAATTTATCCTATTGCCAAATTTTTCCTGATTACTTTACTTAGCACATTTTGTTTGCTTAGTTGTCTATTCATATTTTTGATAAATGTCAAAGGGGGAGGGATAGAGATTAAGTTAGCAAACACCAAAAAGTTAGCAAACCTCGAAAAGTTAGCAAACACCGAAATCCGAATAACTTAAACCATATCATTTGTCTATTTATGTTTGCATTTTTTCCTAACTTAACCGAGGTTGTCATTGCATCAAAAAGGGAGAGATTGTTGGTGTAGTTTGTACTAATGGTCTAACTCAAGTTTTGATGAATGACAAGTAAGTTGAGTTAAGTTTTGTTGTGATCTAGCTACTTGCTTAAGTGTGCAGGAGAACTCCAGATGAGTCGATGGGCTGACCAGATATATGACAGAAAATCTAGATAGGTGAACAGGCCGATCGGATAGCTAATACGAAGTCTAGATAGGTCGACGGGCTAACCAGATATCTGGCGAGAAGTCCAGCTACGTCAACGGGTCAATCGGATAGCTGGCATGAAGTCCAGACAGGTCGACGAGCTGACCGGATGTTTGGCAAATTGGTAAGTTAAGGTAAGTCACTCGAGGAGAGTGACCTTGTGAGGATGAATCCCGGTTAAGGGACAATAGGCGTCAGTCCAGTTTAGGTCTATTTGGGATCCCTAAACTGAGACCTTGATTAGTTCCTGGTCCTGGGAGGACAGAAACTAATTACTACTCTTTATCATTAATTATTATTGTCCTTGTGTTGTAGGTTATTTGGACTAATATTATTTTGTAGGACAAAGGAGAAAATTTGCCTTCGGATGAACAGTGTCCGAATGTGCCTTCAAGCAGTGAAGGCGCCTTCCTACTGTTCATAGAAGACGCCTTCCATGGCTATGGAAGGTGCCTTTCACAGGATAAATTTTGGACATAATCTCGGATAAGTGTCGGGCTACTCAGGATCAAATTTACCAGGTTAAAGGCACCTTCAACAGCTATGGAAGGCGCCTTCCAAGCCCTATTTAAGGCAGTCTCGAGAAGGCTTTGAAAGAATACTAGCATACGAGCTACTGTGCATCCATTTGAGCTTCCGACTGCTCCATGCTTCTGCTACGACTCTGTTTCAAAGCTACTGCACCCGATGACTATTTCGAGGACTTTTGATCATGGCTAGTAGACCGACAACGACACACGAGCACTCCTATTTCGATCCTTAAATGTCGGTAACAAATTTTGTTTGTGTACTTAATTTCTACAAAAGGACAAGTGTAGTGTGTTGCATTTGTTCTAATCCTTTTTGTACTCGATTCCCTCTTCTAGAGGTACCAGAAGAGGTTTTTAGTAGATTACCTATCAGTAGGTCCACGGGACCTGGGTCTTGGAGTAGGAGTTGCTGAAGGCTCTGAACCAAGTAAACCGACTATGTTTTCTTGTGGTTTTTGTTTTTCATTTCTTATTTACTTTCTGCTGCGTTCGCACTCACGATTTTAAAAATGAGAAAATAAGTTTTTGAAAATCACGTGATTCACCCCCTCTCACGTGTGTATCAATCTAACAAATTTTAGTTAATGTTTAATTAATATTTAATTAATTATATTTTAAGTTTAAATTTTTATTTTTAAATTAATTAAATTGGTTAAATTATCCTTCTTTAAAGGGTATACTTAAGATTTAAGTTTTCTTTTAATTTTAAATTTATTATATTTGATATTTAAGTTTTTATTAATTCTTAATTTCGAATGGGTTAATTTGTTTGAATTATCTTTCTACAAAGGTTTTTATTTAATTTCAAATTTATTGATTTAATTTTGATTTTATGTGTTTGATTTTATCCTTATATATTTTTTTTATCTTTTAAGTTTAAATTATTAGATTAGCTTCATTATTATCTTTAATATTTAAATTTTTATTGACTAAATTATTTTTATTTTAGATAGAAACTTTCATATTGACATTATCTAGATTATCAAATATTTTATTAAGGTATTTATTAATTTTATCTAGATATATTTCATATTTTAAAGTTTTATCTTAATAATTGAATTCCTTAAATTATTATTAAGGATAAGATTTGAATCAGTTAATTAGATTTATCTTGTTTAGTTAGTTTTAAAATTTTTAAATTTAAATTATTTAAGTTTAAATTTTAATAATTATTTAAAGTTGTATTTTTTTATTAATTTCGGAGTTATTTAATGTTGGATTTTCATTAATTCTAGAATTATTTGAATTTTTGGAATGGTCTAAATTTGATCTTTTACTAATTAGGATCTTTATTAGTATTCGTATTTACAAAATCGCTTAAGTTATTTAAATTAATTTGGTCAATATTTTATTTGACCAAATCAAGATTGCTGTCAATTTAATCAAAATTTTAATTGATTGATCAAAATCTATATTTATTTTAGAATTTTTTATATCTAACTTAACATGCATATTATTTAAATCATTACTTTCAGGAATATTTTAATAAATTATATTTACCTTAAGCACATCCCCTAATTCAGTAGGCTTTTCCATTGGATTGAACTCGAGTCTGGATTCACTTTTGACTTGATCCTCTAGCTTCAATGACTCCTCATGAAGTTTTGTCAGGCGGATCCAAAACTCACGAGTATCTTTGACCTTTCCTATCCTACATGTAACTTAGTTTGGTAATAAATCTAAAATTAATTTTATTACCTTTTAGTTTGTTTCAAAGTTCTTAGAAGATTATTTTATTGTCATGTCACCATCAAAGTCGTTCATCAGGATGAAACTCTATTTGCATCCTCAGATTGAATTCTTCCTTATTGTATGTCTTGTATAAAGGTAGTTTGTTGATATTTCGCTAAAACATTTCTTTGTTCACCACTATTCAACACTGAAAATGAACTCACAAAGGAAACAAGAGTGTTTTACAAATTTCAAGGAAAAAAAATAATAAAAAATATTATAGTAAATTTTGTCCAATGAAAAAGAAAAAGAATCCCCTATTTAATTGGTGTCATGATATTGTTCACTTTAATTTTTTAGATATATCTAATTTAGAAATCCCTGTGGTTTTATTTTTAGACTCTATTAAAAATGTCTTATATCAATGGAGATATCTTTTCCCTATAAATATATGATCTTTTCCATGTATTTCAATGTATGATTTTATTTATAACCTTGCAACCCAATATAGATCACTTCGGGGATGTTCCCAATCCTTTCACTACTGAATCCATGAATTTCAGCAGTGACGGATCCAAGAATTCAAGCATGGAGGGACAATTTTTACGTTCAACAAGAGGTGGTATCCTCTATCTCCACCGATGGAACCCCATAATATTAGGGGTTCTACTGTCGGCAGGAGGTTGGCGACCGCCGATGCCGCCCCTCCCGGCACTTCCGAGTTTGTGTACTTCTGAGTCTATGATCACTTAGTCTTTCTGGGAATACACCCAAAGGATTGTACCCAATCCGCCATCCTTCCGAAACTGTGAGCTTCCAGAGGGATTGTTCCCAATCCACCATCCTTCCGAAGCCCTGAGCACTTCTAAGGATGTATTTAAAGGGGTTGAACTCAATTTGCCATCCTTCCAAAATGTGAACACTTAGGGGGCGTTTAGTTTGCGTTTTCCACGCTGTTTTTTATTTTCATTTTCTGAGAAAATGGAAAACGCGTTTGGTTTGCGTTTTCCACGTTTATTTTCAAGAAAATGAGAGAGCGTTTTCTAAGAAAACGAAAAATACGGAAAAGTCATTTTCTGAAAAATAAAAAATACACGTTTTTTAAAAAATAAAAATGAAAATAAAAATGACGTAAATCAAATACCCCTTAATTTTTTTAGAATGTATCCAAAACAATTGTTCCTAAGCTGCCGTCCTTATGAAGCCATGAGCACTTATGCCTTTGTTTACTCGTATGAATGGGCAGATCTGCCAGATCATATAAAGGATGAATTACACATTGATTGAGGCATTTTCCGTTGTTTATTTATTAAAAAAAGTATAAACGGATGATTTTAAATATGTCCGTAGATAAAATTTGATTAATTTTCTCGTCCACCTAAAATTGGATATAACGCTCGCATTCGTCCTTCACTTTGGCTGCTTCAGGTTACTCAACAACCAACGGCGAGGTCACGGGATGAGGCGTGAGGTCGCAAGCCTCTGGAGGTGAGGCGTGAGATCATTGTAAAAGGTGGAATCGCTACCTTAGCGGTTCTCTGATGAGGCATGAGATCGTTGCAAAAGGTGAAACCACCACCTTAGCGGCCCCTGGGTGAGGCGTGAGATCGTGAGCATTGTTTATTTAACATGTAATTGTACAATTATTCTTTAATCCCTATTTCAAACTGTGAAATCGTTTTTCTTTTTTTCTTTAGGTCCAGAATCATCAGTCTCTTTAAATCTTGAGTTGCAGTTTTCTAATTGCGCTTCCGACGTCTTCTCTTCCATTTATTTCAATCAAAATCAGATTATCATACGTCAATTTAGATTATATTTATAGATTGATTCAACCGTCAAATAATATAACGGTATGTTTGAAATGATATGGAATTGAATTTATTTTAGAATTGGAATTGAATTTCATACTTTTAGAATGATTTTTTAGCTAAGAATTGATATGAATTCAATTCCAATTCCATCAAATAAGGCAAAAGTAAATCATACCTTTTTATGTGTGATTTAGATAGGGAATTTAATTCTCCATATTATGTCTATTATGTCCTCGCTTTCTTTTCTTTGTTAAAAAAGAAAAGAAAAAAGAAAAAGGATAAAATTATAAAACATAAAAATTTTATAACTTAAGTTATAATTTATTTTAAATATGATAATTAAATTTAATTTCTTATAAAATTCAATTCATAATAATGAAATTTAATTTAATTTTATGATTTAAGTTATTTTTAAATATGGGGTAAGTAGCTTATAACTCGTGATGATATATATATTACTTTAAATTAAATTGGATCGGAGATTTCGTAATTCGGATGGGTCCGTACCATCCGTACCGTCCGAACCATAACGGATTGACCCATCGACAGCAGTAGGGAAGGAGAGGTTCGTTGATTCAGTTCTGAATAAAGAATTTAATTTATTTTTGGAATTAAAAAGTTGCTAGTTTGGTCCGATGACCTTCCTGATAAAGAGGCAGGCCTGAATTCTTCTTGCTTTAATCCCGAAAAAGAGGCTGAGGAAGGCGATTGGGCCGAGTTGCCAGATCCGGAAGGCGGTTGCAGTGGCGTCGCCTCCTCCCCTCCCCTCCCCTCCACTTGTTTCTTTAAAGCGAGCGCCGGGTCTCGACGCAGTCCCACTCCAATTCCCGTGGCCTGCTCTTGCCTTCTCGCCGGCCGCTCCTCCTTTCTCCGTTCAATCTTCCACTGAATATACGGTGCCCCGACGCCGGAGGCTGCATTAGCACCGCCGCGGCCCTCCATTTTCCCGACTACTCGCGCTCTTCGTAAGTGGTTACTCTGTAAAGGGCCCCCCTTCCTCCCTCGGTTTTGGGTTGGTTCGGTAACGTTTCCGGCGATGAAGAAGGTCGCCACCAACGAGCAAGATGCCTATATTCTCTCGCAAAGGTTCTTTCTTATTCCCCTCTCAATCCCTCCGGGTCGCTGGCTGGTGCTTTCTTTTCTTCCTTTCTCGACTTGCTGCGTCTTTAATCGGAAGCAGATTCTTTTGTCCTTTTGCTGAATTTCGAAATCGGGTTTGGGGTTTAGTTTAGGGGTTAGGGTTTGTTCGTTGAGATTTTTGCTGAGTTGTTGCTATCGGAAACTATCTTTTTTTTTTTCTGGAGGTACAATATTCTGCTAGTAACGTAATGCATTTTTCTCGCAATCTACAAGAATATCAATGTGTTTGTTTACAATTTTAGGGTATCCAAAACCTGGGTCATTTCTTGAGAATTTGTTTGTGAATTTTGTGGCGGTTTTTTAGAGGAAAATCATGAACGTGCAATTTTCAAACTCTCGCAGGTACAACCTATCAACGCCTCTTACTCTAGTCCAAGAGGTTTATGAGGTTGTTGATGCTGATGTCAAGATAGACTGGCATGCTCTTGTCAAGAAAACTGCAACTGGAATTACGAATGCCCGAGAGTACCAAATGCTGTGGAGGCATTTGGCCTACCGTCACCCATTGCTTGATAAGATAGAAGAAGGAGCTGAACCTTTGGTTGGTTACTTTGTGTCCATATTCTGTTCTTGTGTTTACAATTTTATAAAAATGGTTGAATTACAGTTCAATCAGATTGATAGTACTTGCTTCATGTTGCAGGATGATGACAGTGATCTCGAGATACAATTAGAAATTGTACCTCCTGTCATAGAAGAAGCCTTATGTCAGGCGAGAGAGTGCGTCCAGGTACTTGTTTCAACATATTGTTTTATATTGTCTACTAATGGTAAGATGAACTTTTGATTATGCTTATTTGTTATTGTACAAATTTTAGTCATGGTGGAAAATGCTCACTTATTGCAATTGGCAAAAAGAAAATTGTTACCATACATTGCAGAGCTCGTCTGAAGACAAATTTCTAAACTAATCTAGCTTAAATGCCCAAGCAAGGCCAAACCCACATGTTCAATACCTCATAAACCTAACTAAACTAGATTATTGCAATTGGACAAATCCATGAAAGTTTTTTTTTCCTGTTAATTGTAATTTTCATATGTGGCTGATTAAATTAATGCATTCCCCACATGTTTAGCTTTTGTTCTCATCATGCGGACTGGGCTCAACGAAGAAGACAGGTCTAAAAGCTCCTTTGGTTGAAAAAGGAGTTGACAAGGAGATTTTAGACACCGCTCCAGGTAAACAACCCCCTCAAACTAGCCATGGTGTTGCTGTTAGCACTCTCCTGAAGAAGCAGACAGAAAATGAATTGGTAGCTTCAAGCTATCCTCCTAAGAAGAAGAGGAAGCTATGGACTAAAGAGGAGGATAAGGAATTAATAGCTGCAGTACGTAAATTTGGAGAAGGTAATTGGGCAAACATTCTCAGAGAAAATTCGAAGCTTGACCGTACGCCATCCCAGTTATCTCAGGTACTGAACATGCTTTTTTCTCACTTCAATGAGCCATCATATTTCTTTATTGCTCTTTTTTCTTTTTGTGGTCTTACTGGCCGATAAGATTTTGCAACAATAGAAGATTGGTATATTTTGTTTAATGGCATGTTCCCATGCTAATCTGCTTCAAGATATGCAAATTGAGATTTGGTAATCTGGTTAGCAGCAAAATGAATATATGTTGAAGAGCATGAAAGGACTAACTGTTCCACCTTCTTGTCTACATAGATTAATGCATATCCATCAGATTTAATCATAGCAATCAATTTATGCAAATTCAATGCCTCATACTTCACTAAAATTTACTCAGAAATAAAAAAGTTTCTTTTCTGATATTTATGAACACTGATGATAATTTTGTATATTTTTGGTAACTGCAGAGATGGTCCATCATCAGGAAGCGTGATGCTAACATACTTGCTGTTTCGGGCAATAAGTCGGTTAGCTCAGCCCAATCTGAAGAGAGGATAGCAGCACAAAAGGCAATTATATTAGCTCTTGATACTCCCAAAGGTGGTAGACTATCAGGTTTGCAGTCTAAGTTCTTTCTTTATTCCCTTTGTACACTAGTAAACGCATAACAGCGATAATCTTAGTAGTGGTAACTATACTTCTCAACTTTATTACAGGTGGCGCGCAATCAATTGGCAGGACAAGTTCTTCCCCACTCGTAGGTTCAGTGCCTGAAGCATTGGCAGTCTCAAGCCAACCATTTAATCAATATAAACCACCTGTTCCAGCATCATCTCAAGCATTAGATTCAAGATTTCCCTATAAATGCGGGACAACCTCAACAAAATCTACTACACATTTTGCTACAAATTCTTCGATACAAGCTGCTGCATTTGCTGCTGGGGGGCGCATTGCTACACCTTCCACTGCTGCCTCTTTATTCAGAGCTGCACAATCTAAAACTGCTGTTCATATTGGGCCTTGCAGCAGTACTGTACCTTCTTCAAGTAACTTAATCAAATCATTTGCTGTTACTAGCACTGCAGCAATGGCGTCAAAGAGCATGCCGACAGTTGGTACGACTGCACCATCTTTGGCAAATCCAGTGTCATCTTCCTATAATACAAAACCTGGAGGGCAGCAAGTGCAAGGTTGCTCTGTCGAAGTGGTAAAGAATTTGCAAAATGCAGGATCAGACACAATTCCACACGATCTATTGGGTAAAGAAGTAGACAGGGCAGATGATGGCGAAATATATAAACTGCTGGAATTAGATATGGATTTAGCGATAGAGAATGATGTTGGCAATGCTAATGATGCATCAGAATCTGCTGCGCCGAAGTCACATGCTGCAAAAGAATTACTCACTGAACATGCAGACAGCAAAGTGGTTTCCTCTGTGTCAGAAACAGAGAACTTGAAAAGTGGATAATGGAGATTATGCTTCAGCAGGGAAGGCAATTTCATCAATCAATAAGGATAATAAAATCTCAATCAGCTAGTTTCAAACACTTGGACATGTTGGATGAACAAAAGGCTAGACCGGTAAAAAAAACACAGGAATCTTTTATGCAATTAACAATTTTTTAGGAGCTATATTTCATGTCCATGCTGACTTTTTCAAAGACCATTTGATTTTTGACAGATGATTATGATGTACATATATGAAAGTTTTTTTTTGTAATTCAGTTTCCAGCTCAAGTAATTATTTTTCATCTAACTTGTTTCTGTCATTCATGTTCAATAAGTTGCATGTGGAAATCACAATTTGGTGAGTTTATTCTCTCTTATCAACAATGTCCAAACTTCTGATCCTGTTGACATCCACACCCACCGAAGAGTTCACAGGCTGCCTCAGCATACAAGAGAACTCTTTTGTGATCCGCAATGGACCACTGCTCTTTCTTCTCTGATTGCTGCTGGTTGTGGGCCGACAAGAGAATTTTCTATATTAATTTTGAATCATTCGGACGCATTCTAGTAGTTATGATATCGTAGTTACTACTATAAGATCGTAGCACACATAAGAGGTCGGTGTGAATCATATAATTTTAAAAACTTTATTTTTTTGATTTTATAAAAATAAGTACGCAGTGAAAAAGATGGAAACAGAAATAAGAAGAAATAAGAACTCGATCGGTCTAATATCGGGTCACTACTTGACCTATTTAGACTTCTACACTAGTTATCAGGTCCTTCAGACCTAGTTAAATTTCAGCTTGGTGTCAGACCAGTCAAGTTCTATTCACTTGGTAGAAAGATTAGATCACAACATAATTAACTTTAATTCACTTGTCATTTTTAGGGTTAAGATTTTTAAATTTTTAATTTTACCTTTAGTTTTTCTTAAACCCTAATCCCTTTAACATTTATCAAAAATAATACGCAATTAAGTAAGTGTAAGTATGAAATATGTAAATAGATTAAGTAAGCAACTCAAAGAAATATGTTGAAAGCAATTGTTGAAAGTATTTTGTAAAACAAAAGTAATTTTAAGGTAATTTTCAAACAAGTGATTGTTCAATATATTTTTTTAAAACTTTATAAGAATTTTGTAGAACTTTTACGATGAAATCAAGTAAAAATGGTTTTTAAAATATTTTCAAAATATTTTTTAAACAAAGGTTAAAAATTGTGAAAAAGCATTTTGCAAGGGTTGTTCAAAGTAATTTTTAAGATAAATTTTTGAATAAACTTTTCAAATATGTTCAAGTACTTTTTCTAGTTATTTTCAAAGTATTTTCAAAATAGTTTAAAAACATTTCAAAGTGATTTTGCAAAGCATTTCGAAATATAAATTTTCAAACCAAGCAATTTTTCAAAAAATTGCAAGTATTTTATAAAACACTTTTCAAACCATTCTCAAGGATATTAAGAAAATTAGTGTTGGCAGTATTTTCAAAATATTTTTCAAAATAAAGTTTTAGCAGAGTTTTAAAGATTGAGGTGCAAGGATTTTTTAAAGTAATTTTTAAGGCAAATTTTGAATAAACGTTTCTAATTATTTAATTCAAAGTTGTTTTCAAAACATAAATTTTTAAATATTCTTTTTAAAATATTGTAATAATTTTACAATATATTTTAAGTTATATACATTCTCCCCTTAATCTGATATTATTTTTAAAAATAATATTTATTTAAAAAATAGTCCTTAAATGTCTAACCTTTAGTTACTAATTATCTACCAGAAGATAGTAACATTCACTTAGTTAGTCAAGTTAAGTATATTAATCCAGCTAGTTCTTTACTAAAATGGACTACTTAACTTGATCACTGTATATTTGGTATTTGATGTCCAAACTTATTTTGATGTACTGATATAAGCATCTGAAGTCCAGGCAAAGGGTTAAGCATCTCACACCATTCTATGTTTTTGAATACACAAGTAAGATAATCTAGTGGGCTTGTGAGATGCTGGCTGCCTAACAACTATAGGTACATGATTTCTAGGGGAAGTTCTAGGCTAAGTTTATAACAGTTTTGAAATACTAGAAAATTGGGGATTTTGAAAAAATAAGATAAGGATTTTTCCTAGAATTTAAAAATTGCTTGTAAAAAAAATGAAGTGAGAGATTAAGTCATAATCTGTCATGAAACAAAATCATTAGATTATCAAGGGAAGCTATCCATCAGGCAAAATATGATCAATAAGTAGGTCGATTAGTCAAATAACATAACCAAATACAGTCATAAAACATAATAATATCTAAGGATCATCAATAGGTGGAGATGGGGGTTGATCAGTGATATGTAGAGCCTAGAGGATCGCCTGCATCTACTAGTCCAACTTCCAAAATCCAATAGTCATCTTGTCTCGAAGGGTGGTGTACCCCTATGAGATGGGTCGCTCGATCCTAGAGGAAGACTCCTCTAATATGGCGAGGTGCTCATCTATGGAGAGTGAGGTGGAAGGATATGTTGGGATTAGAAAAGGTGAAAAGAACTCATCAAACATAAACTCCGACATCTCCTCTTTTGTGGCGACAATCACCTCGTCAATTTCAGCTGGAATGACTAGGGGGATACCCTCATTTTCCTTATCTAAAATGGATAGCTGAGGCTGGATACCTCCTCTCTATGCTAGACCCCCCTAGCAGTGACCTCTATACGTGCTAGGGCCAACTGACGCTGTCCAATACTATCATACTCACTCAGTGGAGTGAGCGTGCCCTAGGTGACATCGACACCTATAGATGAGAAGATGGTGGTCAGCACATGACAATAAGACATGTGAATACGCCCCTGGACGACTAGGTTGGATGCATGTATGATATTATATATAAAAGATATGTAATGCAATGCTAATGTATAATCGCTGGCACAGTACATAAAGGAAAAATGAATGGGTTGGGTCTCATCAGTGCAATATCGCGGGATGTGACTGAAAAAATACAGGTGGTGACTGTTGTTGTAATCGACCTCTAGCGTTTCAATATTTGACAATGTACCTAAGTCTTGTCAGTTTAACCAAGGGTTGATCCAAACATGACTTTATGTTTGTAAGAGAGAAGTCTAGTCAGGACTAGATGACTAGCAAAGGTAAGTCCTAACCGAATGATAGACAGGTGAGAAGACTATTGAGTGACTAATCCTAACTAAAGGTTAGGCAAGGGGAAATCCTGGTGAGTGAAGTCAGGCCCTAGTGAGTGAAGCTAGGTAGTGGAAGTCCTGGTGAGTGAAGTCGGGTTCTAGTGAGTGAAACTATGTAGTGAAAGTTCTGGTGAGTGAAGTTGGGCCATAGTGAATGAAGCTAGATAGTGAAAATCCTAATGAGTGAAGCCGGATCCTAGTGAGTGAAGAAAGATGGTGGAAGCCCTGGTGAGTGAAATAAGGTAATGGTAGTTCTAGTGAGTGAAGCTGGGCAACCCTAGGGGGAGGTAATCCTTGGTAATATGTGGTCGATTGGTTTCTGGTAGAACACGCACGATTAACCGGACCAGCAAATTGTTAATAATACTAACATTATTTTTCTTTACCATTTTATATCTATTATGCTAACTCGATGTTGTAGGCAAGTCTTAGTAGATCAGTTTGGTCAGATACTAAGCAAGACCAGAGAAAGTCCAAATAGGTCTGAAGGGTTAGATATTTGACAAGTAAGTAGAGGTAAGTCACTGGAGGAGAGTGACTCAGTGAAAATGCGTCCCGGTTGAGGGAACAGTATGCGCCAATCAAACATCAAAACTCAAACATCAAGACTCACGCTTGAGCCAACTCAAGCTTAGTCAACCCTGGTCAACCTTGATCCAGGAGAAATTGCACCAACAGCTAGAAGACACCTTCCTGAACATTTTTCGAGAACAGAAAAAGTCCCTGTTCGCTGCTAAAATGTGGGTTGAAGGCACTTTGAAGTTGATGGAAGATGCCTCTAAAGGCTTATTAAGGGCGCTTTCAAACGCGTTGAGGGCACCTTCAATGAGACTTGGCAGGATTTTTCCCGCCTTTGTGCGAGGCGCCTTTGACTTAATGGGAGACACCTTGGCCTTTGGGAATTCAGTATAATGAATTTTAATTTAAGGTTTTATTAATTATCTTTTTATTAAATTTTAATTAAGGTTAGATTAAATGCTAAAGTTATAAAAATTTGATTGAGCTTAGTTGATTTTAATTAAGTTTTAAGGTTAATTTTAATGTTAATTATAATTATAATTTTGGTTTTAATTTTAAGTTTAAGTTTTAATTTAAATTTTTAATTTAATTTAAAATTTTAAATTAAGTTAAGCTTTAATTTTAATTTAAGTTTAAGTTTTAATTTTATTTTAAGTTTTTAATTTAATTTAATTTTAACTTAATTTAATTTTTATTTGTCTTAATTTAATTTAATTTTAATTTGATTTGATTTATTTTAATTTTAAATTGATTTAATTTAAATTTAAATTTAAGTTTTAATTTAGTTTGAGTTTAATTTTAATATCTTTTTTTAGTTTTAATTTTAATTTTAATTTTAGTTTAATTTTAATGTTAATTTTAGTTTAATTTTAATTTTTAATTTAAGTTTAAGTTTTAATGTTAATTTTAAGTTTATTTAAATTAATTTTAATTTGACTTAATTTTAACTTAATTTAATTTCTATTTTCCATAATTTAATTTAATTTTAATTTGTTTTAATTAAATTAAATTTTATATTGATTTAATGTTAATTTAATTTTAAGTTTTTATTTGGTTTGAGTTTAATTTTAATATCTGGTTTTAATTTTAATTTTAATTTTAATTTTAATTTTAATTTTAACTTTCATAATAAGTTTAAGTTTAAAATTTGCATTTTATTTGAGTTAAGTTAGGTTTGGGTTAATTCAAGTTCTATTAATCTAATCATCTCACTCAGTCTAAGTTTTCAGACAAAGGTATCCTATTGTTTTGTGAGCTGAGTTAAGTTAGATTTTTAGTGTTTGTTTTAACTTGGTTAAATTCAAGTTTAGCTTTGGGTTAATCAAGCAGATATTCTTTGAATAAATTTTTAGGATGTGGTCAGTCACACGGACATCATTAGAGTAACTACATGCTTTGAGATTTTTTTAAATAGTACTGTTCAAAGAACTTAATACAAAATTTTAGTCTAACCATTTTAGTTTGATAAGGGATACTTCAGTTAATTTCACTAAGTTAAATGTACTAGGTCAAACACAAATGATTCTTCCTAGACATACATAAACAGAGCGTCCCTAACCTATTATCATTCTAAACTTTTCTAGTACTGTTTGCCAAGTTAAATTAGTCCTTAATTTATTTAGTCCTAATTAGTAAGGTATTATTTTGGAGGTGCCAATTAGTTTGGTGTCTCCCCCTGAATTATTGAACTTGGGTTTGTTTCAAGTTTTTAGTTTATGCTAATTTATTTTATAGTTATAGTAAACCTGATTATAACTTGAGTTTAGATTAAATTTGTAGTTATTTGAATTTGATTTCATTTTACATTTTAAGTTTGAATTTGAATTAGTAGGTTTAGATTTTATTTTTGTGTTTGAGTTTAAATTATTTGGTTTATTTTGATTTAGTTTTTGGTAGTGGATTTTATTTTTAGGTACATAATATTGATTAAGTTCTACTTATTTGGTTAGACAAGCTTTTGGAACCCAAACCTTAGTTTATTTCTTATTTAGGGTTAATAGTGATATAAATATTTTATTGGTTGAGTTGTACTTGTATCTAAGTCCAGATTTGTTGCACACAACTCGTTGTGATCTGAATATCATACTAGGCACTTGAATCTTATTGTGAATTTTCCTAAAAGTTCTTTTAGTTTAACAACTTCATTTTTTAATTTCGAATTTTCCTCCTTAAGTTTTGTAACTTGAGTTGGATTTTCAGATTGAATTAGTTTAGTTGTTAAGCTTGATTTTAATTGTTCTTTTAGATTTTAATTTTCCTTAATGAGTTTATTAATTTGGATTTCTGACTTTGCTAATTTTATATTTATGCATGCTATAATTTTGAAGAAAGTAGAAAATAAGTTAGAATTAACCTCGTTGGGACCTTTAGAAATAAGTATGGACTCGTGGCATGCCTCATATTCAGACTCATCGTCTTGATCTGTTTTGCTTTCTGATTCTGGATCGGATGCCATCATCGCGAGGTAATTCTGTTGCTTTGATTCTTCGGTGTTTGATTCCTTAGAGGAGGATTCATCCCAAGTTTCCTTCAATGCCTTTTTTCTTCTAGTTGTCATGGGTTTGTCATCTTTCAGCTTTAGGCACTTGTGCTTGTAATGTCCTTTCTTGTTGTACCAGTAGCATGTGTCATTGCTTTGTTGCTAATGTAGTTGAACTTTTTCTTTTGTATATCCTTCTTGGAGAATTTTTTTTTTCCTAGTGAACATTTTTCTTACCAAGTTCACTGGGTGTTCTTCAGTATCTGAATCTGAATAGATCTAGCTTCTAGTTCAAGTTTGGTTCTAGACCTAGATTTTTTAGATAAACCTACAAGAAGAGTGATACCTTTCTCGGTCAATTTGGAGTTAGTTTTCTCGTATAGTTCTAATTCGTAAAACAACTCGTCTAATTTTTTAGATGAACTTGCAAGAAGAGTGATACCTTATAATGTCTCGATTCTCCATTTGGTGGTCGATTGTGTGGAGTCCGTTGAGGATATCCTTGATCCTCGCATGTAGTTGGTTAGCCATCTCTCCTGTAAGTACCCCGTGGTAGTTTTGATGTGATCAACCAAGTCAAGTTAGGTCATGTTGTATTTTGATATCCTTGTGTCTAAGTGTGCAAGAACTTAGGAGCATAGGAAGTCGAGCAAAGTCGCAGCTAGTGAGAAGGATGATACGGGAGAGAGTTTACGAGCTCGGTGCGTCTGAGGGACGAGGTGCTGCCGAAGAGTACGTTGACGAATGAGAATAAGGCGCGCGACGTTTACGAGGGAAGAGAAGCCGAAGTAGAAGTTTGCTCGAGAAGGCCGGAAAATGGGTTCGGGTGAGTTCTACTTTGGATGACCAAAATCACTTAAGCGAGCGGAGCAGGAGCGGAAGACCCAGACAAAAAGTCAACTAGAAGTTGATTACGCTCTAGGCGTCTAGACTAGGTTTGGGTGCCCGAACTTCCCGGACCCAGGGCGCCCCAAGCAGCACCTTGGTCGCGGGCCAGACCAGCCCGATATGGGCGCCTGGACTAGAAAAGTTATCGAAAATACAGCTGTCATGATCCGCAACGACGAGGATAAAATTTTATTCTCGCCCAGGCACCTAGAATCCTTCTAAGCACCCCAATTAGGACTATAAATACAGCCCTAAGAATTTTTTAATTAACCCAGTTGGAAGGAACCTATATTGGATTCCAAATCATGCTTAAATTAAAAAATCATTTTGAATGTTTTATTTTTAATTTAATTTCATATTCTTACTTAGAATTATCAAATAAATTATTTTACATAATTTCTATTAGAAATTAATTAAAATTAATTTTTTTTAGAAAAAAAATCATTACTCATCTATAGAAATTTTTTAAAATTTTTTACTATTGTATTATTTTTCTATGAATTTTTTAACAAAATTTATATTCTCCGATTTTAAAAATCTTGCTATGCTATTTTTTTTTGTAAAATTTATTTTTCTGTTAAACTTTATCCTTTTTTCTACCTAAGAAAAATCTTCTGAAATTTTTTTGACTGTTGGTGAATTTTCTATAAATTATTTATCCAAATGTAAAATTTTAACATTAAAAATTTTTAAAAATTCAAATCTTTAAATTTTTTTTAGAAAATTACTTACTATTATACATTCTCAGAAAATATTTTATGACTTTTCAAAGTTAATAACTATTTTTAATTATTTTTTTTAGAAAATATGTATTTATGATGAAAAAATTTATTTTCGCTTAAAATAATTTTAATCTTTTGTGAGAAATTTTATATATGCTTTAAATATGTTTGTTAACTGTTATAAATCTTTTAGAATTTTTGAAGTCTAAAAACATTTTAAAAAAAACTTAGGAGCATATTATTAAAAATTACAAAATTTATACTTATTACCTTACTTTTATATATGTTTGATTTACCCTAACTTAACTTGAGTTGCTCACATCAAAAAATGAGAGATTGTAAGTACCCTGTGGTAGTTTTGATGTGATCAACCAAGTCAAGTTAGGTTATGTTGTGTTTTGATATTCTTGTGTCTAAGTGTGTAGGAACTTAGGAGCACAGGAAGTCGAGCGAAAGACGCAGCTAGCGAGAAGGACAGCACGGGAGAGAGTCGACGGATTCGGTGCGTCCGAGGGACGAGGTGCTGCCAAAGAGTACACTAGCGGACAAGATGGAGGAGCGCGATGTTTCCGAGGGACAAGAAGTCGGAGCGGAAGTTTGCTCGAGAAGGCCAAAAAATGGGTTTAGGTGAACCCTATTTCGGATGACTGAAATAACCCAAGTGAGCAAAGCCGGAGCGGAAGACCCAGAAGAAAAGTTAATCAAAAGTTGACTACGCTCTAGGTGCCTGGACTGGGTCCGAGCACCTAGATTTCTCGGACCCAGGGTGCCCCAGGCGAGTGCCTTGCTCGCGGGTTGGACCAATCCGGTCTGGGTACCCGGACTGGGTCTAAGCACCCGGACCAGAAAAGTTATTGAAAATGCAGCTGTCGTGATCCGCTATGACGAGAATAAAGTTTTATCCTCACTCAGACACCTGGAACCATTCCAAGTGCCTTGATCCCAGAAGCTAGACACAACACTTGTAATCGATCATAATTGAGTTTAGCTTTGTAGTTGTGAGCTGACTGTTGTAAGAGGTTTCTTCACCTGAAGGAGATATTAGTGAGCTTTCAAATGTCTTGGATTAACAATCCCTTGATTGCAAACCAAGTAAATTGTTGTGCATCTTTTTCTTGTTTATTAATCAGTTTCTTTTTATACAAGTGCTTTATTTTCAAAGTTCCGAGAAAGGTGTTTGTTTTTATTGTGCAGCACTATTCACCCCCTCTATTCGGTAGCCAAAGGACCAACATCTCCTTCCTGTATTTTAATATTAAATAATTTATTTAATAAGAGGTCGTGTTTGGTTACGTTGGCATTAATCGTTCCTTCGTACAATTCGATGAGTTTGTCCCACAATTCCTTTGCGTTCTCGTGTGGGCCGACACGATTCAATTCTTCTTTTATGAGTTCACACCGAAGGGTGTTAACAACTTTGAACTCGATTTGCTCCTTCTTTTTCATCTCAAGGTTCCAATTTTCCATGTCAAGGGGTATTTTTGTAACTTCATCCCTTGACGCCTTGTATCCTTGTCAATTAAAATCCCAAAAATTAAAGCGTAAAAGAAAAAAATAATTAAACCCCTACTTGATTGACAATTGCACTAGTTCAAAGCTTATAGGATTTTGATACGATCATAACGCACGTGAGGAGGGGGGGGGGGTGAATTGCATAGTTTTAAAAACTATATTTTTTGTTTTACAAAAATGAGTACGCAACGGAAAAGATAGAAATAGAAACAAAAAAGAAATAAGAACTCGATCAATTACTTGTTTTGGACCCTTCGACGACTTCTACTCTAAGACCCACCATCTCTCAGATCGTATCGATGGACAATCCACTATAATCCTCTTTCGAAACCACCGGAAGAGGGAAACGAGTACAATAGAAAAACTAGGACAAATTTAACAAGCTACACTTTCCTTTATGCATTAATTAAGTACAGAATTAAACTTTCATTACCCAACACTTTTGAAGATGATTGGATCGAGCTCGGTGTTGGACAACTTCTCAGCAATAGTCGGGCGGAGCAGCGTCATAGCTCAGCAGATGGACGAAGTTGGAGTAGTCGGAAACTCGAAGGGTCGCGTATTGAAGTTGTATTGAAAGCTTGGCCAAATCCTTCTTTTATAGGATGTTTAGGGCACCTCCAAGCCTCATCCAGGGTGCCCCCAAGAGCAAACTTTATCCCATAAACCTCGATCATGATAAGCTCTGTAACCTTCAATTTTTATCCATTGGCGGGCGCCTTCAATGTTCTTCCAAGGCCCCTCCAGCGCTAAGCTTAAGGCACCTCTAGAGACATGCGAGGCGCTTTAGCGCCCTCTCGCGCGGAGTCTTCAACCACCATCCAAGGCGCCTCACTCGCACAAGAGGGGCCTTCAAGCTACTGTCGAGGGCACCTCCAATAGAGCAGGAGGCGCCTTGAGCACTATTCACCAAGGCTGATTTTTCTCTTTAACTCCTGCAAAAATATATTAGTCCAAAAATAAAATATAACCTACAAAACGGAGTTAACACAATAATAAAATAGTATTATTAATTAGACCCTGTCTTCTCGAGACAAGGATCTAGTTATGGTCTTAGTTTAGGAATCCAAAATGGACCTAAACTGGACTTACATCTAAAGTCCCTAAATGAGACTCATCCTCACTAGAACTTTCTCCTCTAGTAACTTACCTTACTTAATTACCACGTACAATCACTTGACTCTCTCACGGTCTACTAGGTCTTTCTACTAGTTGTCAGGTCCGCAGACCCAACTGGACTTCGGTTAGTTATCAGGTTCCGCAGACCCAGCCGGACTTCTCACCAGATATTGGGTCACTCCTTAACCTATTTAGACTTTTACACTAGTTATCAGGTCCTCTAGACCTAGCTGAATTTTAGCCTAGTGTTAGACCAGTTAAGTCATGCTCACTTGGTAGAAAGGTTAAATTACAACATAACTAACTTTAATCCATTTATCATTCATTAAAACTTAGGTTTGACCATTGATGTCAACTGCACCAACAGCTACACATGTTGCAATATTTACGATTTTATATCTATTACAACGTGAATATTAGGTGAGCATGTTGAATCTGTATTACAACAGTTTTGCTTTTGTAACTATTACAACGTGAATGATAGGTGAATATGATTGAATTTGTATTATAACAGCTAGGGCTGTAAACAAGCCAAACTGAGCCAAACTTTGTGAAGTTCAAGCTTATTTGATAGGGTAACCAAACTAAGCCATTAAAATGATTGTTTAATCTTGGCTTTTTTTTTAATTAGCTTAAGCTTGGTTTAAGTTTGGCTTGAATTTGGTTCGTTTAGATGTTATGGAGCTTTCAATTAAAGCTTATTTGATTATTTGAAACTTTTACATTTAAACTTGTTTGTTTGATTAATTATTGAGTTTGATAATAAAAATTTATTTATTTATTTTAAAAATTTTATTTATTTATTTAGCAAGTTGATAAGAATTTTATTAATGAATATGATTCACGAATATTGTTCACGAATGTTGTTCATGAACATTGTTTAAGAATGTTATTCACGAATATTGTTACTAACATTATTTATGAACGTTAACGAATTGAACATATATATATTCAAGCTTATTTATTTAGTTAAACGAATTATTCAAACTTGTTCATTTAATTAATTTTATATATATTGAACGAATTTAAATAAACTCTTACTAAACTAAATACTAAATTTATTTATAAATATTCAGTTTCTTTATCACCTTAATAGAAACTTAAATTTATTTAAATAGGTTAAATATACATGGTATTAGCTACTACACCATGTAGATTAATTTAAAATTTTAAATTTAAAAGAACAATTTAGATATAATAATGAGAGTAATAGGATAAGAGTGGAGGATGGTCTCTGTCTCTCTCAGGCCGTTGGAAGTAGACAAATGTCCAAATTATCTGGTGCTGATCAACCTCCGACCATCCGTTTTAATTCAAATTATAAACTATTCGGATATGAACCAATAAAAAAATCACAATCGATCGAATCATAATTACGATCACGTGCTTCCAATACTCGTTTCCCTATTTAAACGGGACAAAAGAGGGGGCGACAA
>JBBMJZ010000002.1:1532585-1543765 GCA_037833815.1 Zingiber zerumbet
TTAAACACAAATTAAAAACATATATCCCAACACAAGAAGAATAAAAGGATTATGTTAGGTGTTGCTCATCAAAATTAAAACATAAGGTTGCAGTGTGTCATAGCACACAAAGCTTGAGAACACTAGAGCACGAGAATGAATAAGAGATTGAGTGAATTGGTGAGTTGTAAGCTCTACCTCAAGACTCTTTATATAGCCCTCTTCTGTTGCTGACGTAGCAAGTTCTGGTCGACTAGAGCATCCTTAGTTGCCTGAATCTTGCTGATGCAACAACAACTTTTATTCATTAGATAATGCTAATTGCATTCTTCGGTTGACTGGTTGCCCTCCAATTGCTTAGAGATGGGCCAAACTTGATCTTAACCTGACTCGCTCGAATCACTGGACAACATTATCTCTTAGTCTTCTTGAAGCTACTCTAGTTGCTCGTATGCTCTGATCTTCTCAACCCTAATATGGTCGCTTGGACTCTTTAATTTCCCTCGTTGAGAGTTATCACTAGCCAGTCATCCCAGACTCCCTTTGATCGCCTAGAACCATTGAACATTGCTTCCCCTATAATTGTTAAGAGTAATGAGTATGATAGAAAATGTAAAGTTACTTGCACTTATTTTGAGTCTAGATGTTCATCCCCCAACTGACTGATTTAGACTGAGTTACCAAGCTACACCTCCCAACTGATTTTACTTGGACTTGTCTACCAAACTTCAGCTCCCAGCTTACTCTAGTTGAACTTGTCTGCTAAGCTTCATCTCCCAGCTTACTCACTTGGTCTTGTCTGCCAAACTTCAGCTCTAAGCTTACTCTATCTAGTCTTTATTTACAAGCCTTCAACTCCTAGCTAGCTCCATAGTTGTATTGAGAGATGTCCTAAAGGCAATCTCCTTAAACGTTCTCCTTAAACTCAATTAATGAAGTCCACAATACAATGCATATCATGAGAGAAATTGTGATTGAATCATAATTAGTGGGTATCTCATTATATGCAACTATATACATATTAAAATCTTTCCTAGTCGATGAATTGATGAAATTGAACATCGCTAATTCTGTGAGATTAGGACATATTATACTCCTTAGTTTATCCAAACAACCAATTCTCAATGGCTGGAAATAAAGGGATGTTGAGAGTTACCATGTGGATGCTAGTTAAGGGTAGCTAGTTCATCAGGTGTGACTTGTTATGAGACTTCATGTGGTTCTTTACATATCGATGAAGATCTCATTACAGGTCAAGTGCAAGTTTCTTTAGACTTGAGGCATTCTAATCATCTTGGTCATGAAGACTTATACTTTGACATTTTATCATAACATCTCCTAAGAGGTTAGGTCTGGAATGATTGGGTATGAGTCAATATGCATGAAGGTGTTTGAATAGCCAGTAGAGAATTCACCACTCTTTTTATAAGGAGACGTATACCCTATGATCTGTTGTCAGAATTGCTACTCTTTGGCCAAAGAAAACATGTCAAGAAGATAATTTTCTTGGATACATATTTTTGAGTAATTTGAATCTATAAGATAAGGAACTATAACTTGGGTTAGGTGTGATGCAATCAGCCTAGTAAGGACTGACACATAGACCATGTCCTAAACCAAGCGTATATAAGATA
Organism: Zingiber zerumbet; assembly: GCA_037833815.1. Classification (NCBI taxonomy): domain Eukaryota; kingdom Viridiplantae; phylum Streptophyta; class Magnoliopsida; order Zingiberales; family Zingiberaceae; genus Zingiber; species Zingiber zerumbet. Next base: position 1,534,199 of record JBBMJZ010000002.1, read on the forward strand.
GGTGAAAGGGACAGTGTACTGATAACTGTTGCTGCTGAAGGGTTCATATTTTGGGATTAACTATGATTTTTTTTAGTCAATTGGAGGTTATTATGTAATGCTAGCCGTCACTCATGATTGATTCATAATTAATGGTTAATTATGAATGACCAATATAATCGGGAACTTATTGGGTCACACACACTATGAGTATGTCTTAAATATATGATCAGTACACGTGAGAGGGGGGGGGGATGAATCACGTGGTTTAAAAAAAACTCTATTTTTTCTATTTTGAAAACGAGTACATAATGGAATTAAAAGAAAAAAAAATATATATATAAGAAAACACAAGTATACAATCGATTACTTGGTTCGGAGCCTTCAGCGACTTCTACTCTAATACCTAAGTCCCGCAGACCTATCTGGTTATCCACTAATGACCTCTTTTGAAACCATTAGAAGAGGGAATCGAGTATAATAAAAATGAGAATAAGTGTAACAAGCTATACTTTCCTTGACGCAATAATTAAGTTAAAAAACAAACTTTTGTTACCCTAGGGCCTCTATAGATTTGAATGGTAAGGCCAATGATAAGTAGATTTACAAGGCCTGAGGGCAAGCCAACAACATAAATTGAAGAATATGCAATTTCGTAGAACACGAACTCAAAACAATATAGTTGTCATATAATTATCTGTGTAAATACTTTAGACGTAGATAGACTTACTGCTAATGAAACATGCTACTCAACCTGCACCTTGATGTCCCAAATTTAGATTACAAATCCCAAATTCATAAGAAGTGATAGTTTAGTTAATTCTCAAACAATATGATAGGAGTATATAACAAATCACTGTATTTTTTTTAAACCAAGAACATTTCAGGTAACCGATAGCAAAGAGCAGCTAATAATTAGTGGACTATATAGCATAGATTAATATACTGGTTTTTCTATCGTAACCAAGTATATCTCATGCTGTAGATGAAATTAATAATTGACCTTTCCTTGGTGAGCTCATTTGGTTAGCAATAAGCCTATGCACCTAGAGATAGGTGGATTGCCACTACTAGTAGCTGGTTGTGTCACACCCCAGGTAGTCCCTGTCCGAATAAATTTTGACAGCATCTCCCCTATATGGGTGACAATTTGAAACATGTATACATAGTCTTTAGGGTTCACAATCAACAGACAAAAATAAAACAATCCACGCAGTTATAATAAAACAGCCTCCGGCTGTCACCACAATACAAAAAGAAATCGAAAACAACATCCAAACTTACCTCTTCTGCCGTCCGGCAGGCGTGTAGCAAAACATACCAAATACAAATCCACCAAGCAAGCAAAAATCCAACCAGTACAATACTTAAAGACAAACCACACAAAATCCAGAGTGCAAAACTAATACAAGTATGAAACATAGCTCTAAGAAAATAATTAGAAACCAAAAGACAAATACGAAAACTCTTGTGACGAGGGGATTGGCAACTAGAACCTCTTAACGGCCTCAACCTGAAATAGAAAAATAAATAAATGGTGTGAGTTCAACAACTCAGCGGATACCAGATAGACATGCATAATAAGTTATAACTAACAATAATAATTATGCGGTACACTTTTCTAAATAATAAAAGGAAATGCAAACTGAAAAGGGATGAAGAAAACTGTACTCACCAGGACCTCCTATCTGAATACAAAGGTCATCAAATCAGATACAAAATGTCACCTATATGGATATCAATCATATGCAACCCAAATAAATGCAGCATACATAATATAACAAGCACAATCAATAAATGCAATCCATGCATATGATGCAAAAATGGCATGGTCACCCATGACGTCAATCAGTCATCTCACACGTGATGGTGAGACCGAGTGGGTAGGGCTATGACAACTATGCACTCTGCCATCACTGCTCCTGAGTGATCGAGTGGACAGAATGCTATTGGAGTACACCTATCCTCCTATCCCAAACAGAGTGGGGGAGCTCAATGCTCTCATCTCCCTGAGACAGTCCAGAGGAGGGATCCCTGCCCGCTACCACGTTGCAATCACACTACCCATGAGTGGACCAGCGGAGCCAGATAAAGTAAACTGCACATACTCTTCCTAATATACCACTAACTCATGAGTTTTTGTGTGTGCAGATCATGTAATTGGCGATATACTCAGCAATAATGGAGTCGACAATAACTCAACATGCAATCATGCAAGATGGTGCATGACACTAAACATGTAGATACAAATAGTATACACCTCTATATAAAAATGCACCAAAAAGGAAATAAATTCATACCATGACCTAGGTAACAATAAACTAGGCATACAAATCAGATATGTCAAATAACTAGACTACTACATAGCAGGACAATATATGTCACTATTTCTATGAACAGAACTAAACATGGCAACAATCAAAAGAATATAAGCATGAAATGCATAACAGATAAGAATATAGGCAATCTACAAGAACCAAATAGTGACATACCAAGCAGAAGCAAACATAATCATTACTACTAGCAATAAACTACTATGCATATCTAAAATGACTATATCAAAAAAGATAAGTCAAAGGTACCCGCCTCAATAGAAGATCGTATCCAAAAATCCTACGTCGAGACACCCGTCTCGAATCAAAGTCCTGCATCAATCATGTGTATAACTTTTATTTAGCTAAAATCATACGAGTTAAATAGCTAAATAAAATTCCCAAACCGGGTTAAGGAAAACCTTAATAGATATAATTACTAACCCGAACTATTGATTAACCCATAAATTATAATCCATAGGTCATCTAGGGTTAACTTCACCAACCCTAATCATACCACTATTCAATTAGATTTAAATATAAACATAATCAACCTAATACAAACTAACCAACTTGTACAATCCATTGCCACTAATGCAATCCAATGTAAAAATGGAATCACCTCTAAAACTCACCTAAATTTGGATGTATCACTGTTGATCCAAAGTCGAAGACTTTGGCTGTTGGAAACAAATCTAGAGTTACTGCTGGAAACAAGAAACGACACTATGATCAATTAACCCACTTCGCAGAAGAATTGGAAACTAGATCCCTATATGCCTTACCCCAATTCTCTTCCGCTCTGACAGCAGGCAATAGCAATCGGTTGGTGCCAAAGATATGTGGCCGACGCCTCCTAAAAGCCACTGCCAGATCTCGTTGCTGGCAGTTTCCTCCCAAATGGAAACTAGGCAAGCAGCGATCGAAGTTGGCAAGGAAGAGAGGATCGACCAACAGCTAGGGCACAGAACAATAGACCTAGGGTGCTCGGCTTCAAGCTAGGGCGCTGGCACTGGACGGTGATTGGAGAGGGTGGCGGCATTAGGTAGCAGTGTGCGGCTCGGGAGGCTCTCATGCTCTAGCATCGGTCGTGGCGACCGGGTGGAGCAAGCTCGAGGAAGAGATGAAAGGGAAATGATGGAGAGCTCGGCAGTGAAGGAGAAGAGAAGAGGAGAAGTTCGGCGACGAGAAGAGGTGAAGAAAAGGTTTAGCGGGGAAGAAAATAGGGCTTGGGGGAAAAATAGGAAAAAGAAAATAAGAAAAGGAAATAAATTAATTTAGGAAACTTAGGTTTGGTTTAATCAAACCCTAAGTATTTTCCTAAATCAACTCCTACTTTTGGGTATTTCTAAACAGGCTTTTCTCATGTCTATTATTTCATCCCCGCAAACTACCTCATATGAGCTCCGAAAAATCTCCAGAAAATTTCTAAAAATTTCTAAAAATTCCCTTAATGTTATTCATCCATAAAACTTTATTATTTTATTATTATTTGGTTACGATATTTTACAATAGGAGTTGACAAGTTTGAAGAACCTGACACCACGCTGAAATCCAGCTAGGTGCGTGAGACCCGATAGTTGGTGGAAAGTCCAGATAGGTCCGCAGGGCTCAATATCTGGCAGGAAGTCTGATTGGATCTGCGGGACCTAATAATCGGCCGAAGTCTAGTTGGGTTTGCGGACCTAACAATTACCTGGTTGGTCAAAAGTAAGTCAAGCCATTGCAGTTGGTAAGTAAGAGGTAAGCAACTAAAGGAGAGATCAGTGATGATGCATTCCTTGTTAAGGGAACTATAGGAGTCGGTCCATCTTAGGTCCATTTGAGAAAACCTAAGTTGTAACCTTGACTGGATTCTTGTCTCAATGAGGCAGAATATAATTACTACTCCTATATGATGTTGCGCTAACTTTGTTTTACAGAATGAACATATTTTTATTTGCCAGGACTAATTTTTTTTATAAAAAAGAAAGGTGTGAGAAAGTGGAGTCCGGGCGCCCGAAAAGGATTCGGGTATCGCCCGGACCATTGTCACCCGGGAGAGTGTCACGCGCACTCGGGCAGTCCATGCGCCTAGAATTGGTCCAAGCACCTGGACTAGAAAAGTTATCCCGAAGCTGAGTTGGAGTGCGATGACTGACCGAACTCATGTCAATGGTCTAGGTGCTTGGAATGGACCTATATAAGGGCCTTCGACCAGTAGCTTCAGATCATCAACTACTATAAGTTTCATTCTTGTGTGCTGCTCTGATAAGGCTCCGATGATACCGAAAGGCTGATCTGAAGTTTGAAGAACTAGAGATTCCAATTTCCTTTCTGTTTGCCGGTAAAAATTTATTTTAATTCTTGTACTCAATATTTGTAACTAATTATTCGAACTGATAGTGATTTCCCAATAAAATCGATTGACGTTCACAGGTCTTGGAGTAGGAGTCATCACAAACTCTGAACTACGTAAAACTATCTGTGCTAGTATTATTTTTTATTTCACTACATAACTCATTTTAATTCATAATTTTTAAAGAATACTATTCACCACCTCTAGCGACTTTACGATCCAACAAACTGGATGCTTACGGAGAGACCTAGAGTAGATCAGGATGATTGGATGCTTGTGAGGAAGACGCGAAGCAGGTCAGGGTGATCAAAAGTTTGTGAAGAGACTTGGAGCATATTAGGATGACAGGATGCTCACGGGGAAGCCCAGAACAGGTCAAGAGTGATCGAATACTCGTGGGGAGGCTCAAATCATAAGAGTAATGGTGGTCCTTTATTTGAGAGGAGGATTGTTAAGATACAATCAAAGTCCCACATTGGAAAGATATGGAAAAAATTATAAGTTTAAAATGATGTAAGATATCTCCATTAGTATGAGGCATTTTGGATAGCGCCCAAGAGAAAAACCATGATAACTTAGGCCCAAAGTGGACAATATCATGTCATTATGGAGATATGTGAATATCCTTTGAGCGTAATATTTATTATGTCATATATGATCATGTTCTTATTTCACTACTGAGACTATATACTTTGATCTCCATGTTTACATTGACCATGCACTATCATATCTAAAACCCATTGAGTCACCCGGACTCACCACCCCATTTGTACTTTTATATTTTCACGCAGTGTGTAGATGATTGTAGAGTCACTTGGAGTATCCTATCTGTCGGTCCCACGTCACATCTAAGGATGGTTTCTAGATTTGTTTCCTACTTTACTTGCATTATGAATTTATGAACTTAACATTGTATAATTTGACTTGGTTTTTGGAGTTTAGCTATATGGTGTCTTATATTTGCCTTGTTATTGTTGTATAAATCTTAGCCAACTAGCAATCTACCAATTTTTATTTATGGGTTTTCCTTTTGTCTTCTGCTGTGCTTTTAGTACAGCCGTGTGGGCTGCATATACAACTACGTGGTTGTATTTTATTTCTACCATATGAACTGTTGGTTATTATACTTGTACAGTCATGCGACTATGTATCCAAGTTTTATTTGTCACTATTACAGGGGAGATGTTGTTCTTTTGTTAGGCAAGGACTCCTCTAGGGAGTGACATTCTTTGCCTACGGAGCCCTAGTTTCCCTTCCATCACCGCACGAGCTCCTTCGCCAAAGTAGCATTGCAGCCACCGTTGACAACCCTCAGCCATACCTGGCATTACAGGAGGCTAGACACAATCGTTGCACACCCTCACACTCTCAAACCCTCTTTACCAATAATGGTTCTTCCTTGCTGCCACACTTGAGGTAATAAATCAACCCTAGCAGATAATTTGAGTGATTGATCAATACTCAGGGCTAATTTGGGATATTTGATTTAGTGGTCAACAACTCCACCTAGCTTTGGCTTCCCATTTTTGGCAGCAAACTTCTCCAGCCCCAGGTCAATAGTTGTACGTCTGGGTTTAGGTGAGTTTTGGGTTGATTCGTGCGTAAAATTTAAATCTAAATTGGGTGTGGAATGGTTAGAAATTAGCTAATCCAATTTAGTTGTGAAATGATTAGGGTTAGTTGAGGATTAAACCTAATCTAATAAAGAGAATGGGATGATTAGTGTTAAAATTGACAAAACTATAATGTAAGTAATGAATAGGATTAGTGATACCTAAATATCTATATGGGGGTTAAGCAATGATCATGTTATGATTATGTCCACTCTAATTAGCTTTGGGAATTGAATTTAGCTATTAGATTCATACGAAGATAGATAAATTGTATACGTTGATGCAAGACTCTGATTGAGATGAGCATTGCAACATGGGAGTCATTTGACATGGACTACATATAGAGGTGAGTGCTTCTTGCATTGTTTATTTAGTACTTTAACTCTAGTGCATGAGCTGTATTTGGATAGTTGTTGTATTTACCTTGACTCTGATCACTTTACTTCCTGAGTTTGATACCGACCTTGCTTAATCTTTGAGATGATCGATTTGATATTTATACAGTCTCTCTTTGCTATCTATGATATTTAATAGATACTAGATACATTGTTTACTTACATGGATTGTTGTATATACATGTACTCTATTGAGCATGCCGATTTTACTATAGCATAGTTGATTGCTATATATATCTGTGGTGGTGATTGTTCACATATTGTTTACTCATATAGATTGTTGCAAATTAAAGTATTAAATATGAAAATTAAAACAAAATAATTGTGTCTCCCCTAGATTTAAATTTTATTTCTCCTCATTTAATGACATTAAAAATAGGGATAAAATATCAAAAATATATTGAAAACAATTCTAAGGGTTACAACTACAGTGATTAATACTTTAAAAAATTATGGGTGATCCTGTTCGAAAATCGTGGAGATAAAAAGCTGGGGATGTGGCTCCTTGCTGGCTACACGTAGACGCCGCTCCACTCTGCAACATAGAAGTCATTAGTGCCAGGCCGGGAAAGGAGTCCCCGGTGTTGGCCTTCCGACACTCAAGTCAATCGCCAAAAAATATGTAGTGCAGTAGTAAACGATACATGCCTATGAAAGCGTACCTCCGCCGGTGCTTGGACCCCCCTTTATATAGAGTTCCTGTAGCTTACGTACACACTTCCCAAGGTAGGTACACTTTCTAAAGCTTCCCATGAAAAGATTTGTCAGTAAAGTATCCTTGACACCATATCTTAACAAAGTGAGTATATCTTTGATATGACAGTGGAAGCTTCCGTCGTACGATCTTCCTGTCAACTATGCTTGGTGGCAGTGGCACTCTTTCTCAAAAGGATAGTGAGATGCGTCCGTAGTAGTTGTGCATGGTCGATTAGGGTGGTCGCTCGGCTGAGGCATGCATCCATAGTAGTTGTCTATGGCTGAGCGGGGTGGCCACTCGGCCGAGGCTCCTTCCCCCGGTCAGCTTCAACTGACTTTCCATGTGATGGCTAGGCACGGTAGTTCATCCCTTCTACCTGGATGAATTCCAGTCTTCTTGTCGTCCTGCTGCTCTATATCGAGTGCCAACTATTTTGCGCATCATCCTGAGTCGAATGGGGGTTGGCTCGGACCCATCTCCTGCCTGTCGGCAACTTTATCGCCTGTCCGACCATTGTTATTGTCTTCCATTCAACCCTTTGACACCTGGACGTTGACCACCTTGACTTTGAACTCCACCATGACAGTTGACCCATGCTAGGTGAGTTCCTTCTTATTATCATATCACAAGCCTCTCCCTTAAGTCTAGTCGAAGGAGGCTGCAAGTCCGACTGACTGGACAAATGGTTTCTATAATGGTTTCCTTAGTCGATTAGACTATGTCATTCCCCAGTCTCTGATCGGACCGCCAGAGCATGTCGTTCGGCTATATGGCCACTTCCTTGCCTCGATCGGCACAATGAGTATCAACACTTGGAAGTTTTACCTTTCCCTTGCGCTTCCTAGGATGAGCTCAATCTGGGCTTACGTCACCTATATTTCTAGGAGACCGTGCAAATCCCTGATCATTATGGCTGAGCATGTATCCATACCTCTTAATTGAGCTTTATTAAATACCTTTCTGTGGCCAAGCACCATGTGTCCCGATCGCTGCCGCCGCACGTTTGACGTGACAAACGGATATCCGCTGGTGATGTGACCTTTGGCGTTTCAAATTCGACAGCTGGATCTTTTCCTAATTTTATGCAACCCTGGATCAAATAGCTCTCAGTGCCCGAATGTGAGGTTTATAAACTCCACGTGCGTCGCCGCCTTCTTCACTTCACGTGTCTTCGTCTTTGAGCTCCGGCGTTCTGTTCTCTTCTCCGACAACCTCTTCTGTAAGCTTCTTCTTTCACTCAATCCAATATTTTCGTTGTTCTTTGTTGACTCCTTTATTTTCGATGGCTAGTTCCTCACAGCCTCATGCCTTTGTCTCTGGGCTCTAGTACACTTCCACTGAGTCCAAGTTTGACGGTGGTGATGTTGAGAGTTTGACGGCCGCCTACGAACTTCCCTCTGGCTACCAAATTGTCCTTTCTTCTACTTCTGACCGACCACACGATCCACTGTTGTGTTTTCAACGTTTCTTTAGAGATCAATTCACCGTCGATTTGCAATTCCTTATCCACCCCTTTTTCTCCATGGTTTGTAAGTATTTTCGTATTTCTCTTAATCAACTTGTGCTAAATTCCTTTCGACTACCGTGCGGGGTCATCATCCTGTTCCGCTTGCACATCATCCCTTTGACTCCTCGGCTCTTCCATTATTTTTATTATCTGAAACTGTCCAAGCCGAGGACTTTTCTCTTCCAAGCATGAGTAGGTTTAGTTTTTTTTGATAAGATGCCAACCTCCAATAAGCACTGGAGGGACTACTACTTCTTTGTCACTTTTCCGAGCAGTCAGATTTCCTGACTAGATGAACTAGAGGTAGCAAACCTGCCCATGCTCAGGAAATATAAGAGTCGATCGGACTACCTCTAGGTAGCATCAAGCTTGACCGGTCAGAAATACAGCATTCACAAGTTGCTGCTAGAGGGCGTCCTCTATGCATTTATCTTGAGTCTGATCCGCACGAACCTCTCGACCAGTCTAGGTATGCTCTTTCCTCTCCCAACCTTTGAATTTAATTGATTTTTCTTATTCTTTTATAGCACACATCATGTTATGCGCATGTCTGGTTGGCAAGGCCAAGCTCATGGATGCAGAGATAAATGTTGTAGTCGTGGTTGAGTTAGAGAGTCATGGCTTGCAACGGGTCAGCTCAGGAGAAGACCCGATCGGAGAGAGCGAGGGGGCGCCCGCACAGGGGAGCAAAGGAGGGGCCAACCGGTTGGCTGGTAGTAGAGTAGC
>JBBMJZ010000002.1:1554188-1565566 GCA_037833815.1 Zingiber zerumbet
TCTGGTACCTATGGCCACAAGGAGGAGTGCCCTTGCTACAACAACTGGAAGACCAAGGAAGGGGGGCCCAAGTGTCCCTGAACTTGAACTAATTTGTGTGCTTCGATGATGTTCGATATGTTTTAGAATAACTGAGCATTTTAATAAAGCTTGGCCTTCTTCGATGATCATCATCCTTGTTATTGTGATTGGTCTTCTTTAATGATCGTCTGCTTGGGACTGTGTGGTGGTTGAGGCATGAAGTATTAACATATGAGGTCAAAACTCATATGGCTGACCTCATTTCTTAGCCACCTATACTAATGGCTAGTAGCCACTCATGATTTACTTTCTCCGTGTTAGCATAGGGATGGATTGGCGGGTTTGCTGAGACGAGCGAGCGAATCACTTTTTTGCCACACAGGATGCAAATTTTTATGAAAATAACTACTCAACCGCTCTAGTTATTTGCCGGTAGGCTAAAAGTTGACCCCGTAATTTACTTATTTTTTTCACATAATCTGAGGACGGGCTATGCGGGACGCCTGAGGTAAACATAATCACTTTTTGCTACAAAAGATACAAAATTTCACATGATCCCGTGATTTAACTCTCTTAATGTAATCTGAGAATGGATTGTGAGGTATACCTGAAGTGAGCGTAATCACTTTTTTTGCTACAAAAGATACAAAATTTCATGCTCTCACGGATTGTCGTAGTTGGTACATGTATCGGTGGCTGTTCCAATAGGTCTTGGAATCAATTTTCATTTCCTAACGGGTGCAAAATGTCTCGTTTGGTACATGACTTCCCCATGCAAAGGGTTGTTGTATTAGAGTAAATACCCCCGCGATTTATTCCCTTCTATAGAGTGTAAGACCGCCCTAGATGAGCCACTAAGGTGACAGTTTTACCTTTTATTTCAAAAGATACAAAATTCATAGTCCACGAGGTTTTACATGAGTTAGAACTTAAGTGGTAAACTTACACCAATGGGTAATGGTTTGAGTGCAAGTGTGGCAAATAACTCTCCTACTTAAAGGGCCCTACTGGTATAGTCAAGTTGGTATCGAATAAGATTTACCACTAGAGACATGACTTAATTCTCGATAAATACATATACTATTTCCTTTAAAATATATGAGACCTTAAGGGTTGTTAAGATGACCATCTCTCCTTTTACCAATGCAAAATTTCATATTCATGCTGGGTTGCCCCTTGCTTTGCATTGACATAGCCAATTAGAGTCACTACGACAAAAAGCAAAAAAAAAAAAAAAACAGCATTTTGGGATGAATTCAGCGATGAATAAATTTTCATCCCAAAATTCTCATTGCCAACTTGGCGACAAATTTAGAGATAAAATTGGCGACGAATAATATTTTTATCACTACATCCATTGCAAAATTGCAGTAAAATTGAGAATGAATTCAACCACAAAAGTAGCAACAAATTATAATTTTGTGGTTAAATTCATCACCAATTCTGCAACAAAAATAATGTTTGTCGTAAAAATGTAATAGCTAACTCTGCGACAAAAATAACAATTACGTCGAATATTATTTTTGTTATAAAATTTATAATGAATTTGACGAAGAAAATAATAATATAAAAAAATTTGTGATCTGCCATAAATTAATTTTGTCCCAAATTTATAATAAATTTGGCGACAAAAATAATAATAGAAAAAATTTGTGATTTGTGATAAATTAATTTTCATCCTAATTTTTGTCAAAGATTCTGGGACAAATCTATGGATTCGTCTCAGAACTGGGATAAATTTTGGGACAAAAATTAATTTGTCACAAAATTATCGATACACAGTAAATTATGATAATTCGACAACAAATTATTTTTATTGCCAAATTCGTCCCTAAATCCCAAAAAATTGGACAGAACCAATTTGTTTATACAATTTAATCTAATTCAATACATATAAAACTTTGTACAATAAAATTAAATACTAAACATTCAACACATCCTAATTAACATTCAACAGATCCTAATTAATATTATCACATCTTATTTCTCATTATATATATATATATATATATATATATATATATTGAAATCAATTTTACAATAATACAAATCCAAAGTTCTGAAAAAGTTATACAAAAATTTTCTTCTTTTATAAGACTCCAAGAACTTATACAAGTCCAACATTCAAAAAGTTATACAAGTCCAATTCTCCTAAATGTTATATAAGTTTTATCAAAATAAGCTATACATACATTAACTCATCTTCTTTTTCCACAAACTATCTTCCCCATCAAGTCTTCTTTTTTTTGCATAAAAACAAACAAACAAATCAAATCATTTCTAACAAGAAAGATGATTACTTAAATTATTAAGTTAGGTGATATTCGAGTTTGATGATCAGCTTAAATGCCAATATATATGTCTTGCTACTTACAAATAATGTAGCACGATGAATTTGAATACATTTGTCACCAATTTGTTATTTTTTCTGCCCTTATGGTTCATTTGCAAACATGAAACGTTAATTGTTTTAATTGATAACTACTATATTATATTAGGAATTGAAGAAATCATTTTTTTTTTGTTCTCAAGTAATGCTTTTAGCCGTCTTTGAACCCAGGAGTGTTTTCAAACCATCATTCTACTCTGCAATCCTTGCCAAGCACCACTATGCTTGCAAGTCTTGTATTTCAACATCTTCCTCTCCACTAACTACAAGTATCCTAAACATGATACAACCTATTTCACCACATCAAATTATAACTACAAGTATCATAAATATGATACAACATATTTCACCACATCAAATTGTAACTACAAGTATCCTAAATATGATACAACCTATTTCACCACATCAAACTATAGCTATAAAAATCTTGTTAGGTTTCAATCTGACATGGGGCGCCTTCTTAAAATTCTTATCATATGAAAATGTCTTAGATAATGAAAACACAAAATAGTCAAGATCAATTAGTTAATACTAGGTTTGCTTTTAGTGCTCAGGGTTACTTTGTTGCTAGTCAAACTCTAACCATAATTTTAAATTCTAGCTAATAATGTAGTAGTTATAAATTTCAACAAGTTTGTAAAAAGAATGGTGTCATTATTTAACTCTTCCATTAACTCTTCAAAAGTAACGAATAAAAATAAATAAATAAATAAATAAATAAAATTACATGTTCAACTAAGGGTGTATTACTTAATACTTACTTTTTCTCTTACATAAATTTTAGCTCACCAACCCAATTAAAAATAAAATAACAATATCAATTAAAAAAATTGAAAGGTTTACAATCCATAGATTAATCTTTTAAAACACTAATTATAAGACAGATAACATTCATATATAATTAAAATCATGAAGAACCATCTCCATCATCGTTGTGGTCATCGTCGTCATCATCATCGTCATCAAGAGGAATCTGACTTAGAGTGGAGCTCAACTAAAGATGTCACATGATCAAATTTTGTTGTCAGCACATCTCTTTCATTTCCTGATCCCTTTGCATCCTTTCTGCATCTCTTTGTAATAATATTCAATTCAGATTGCTAACCTCTTCAGTCAAGGTATTTACTTGGACCCTTAGTGCTGGTGAGGTGGAAAAAGATATACCATCTATTCTTTTGGTTTTGCTCAAGGAACTTGTACCATAGTTGTTTCAATTCTGCTATCAAAGGTTGAATATAAATATCTATTAACTATTAAATACCTATGTTTTTTTTCTGGATTGAATTAAAGTCGTACAACCGTATCGATCAGTCTCTAGTTATACGAGTAATATGTACTTTATCTGACGTTGATAGTGTATGCTATAATGAATACAAGATCTTTTTTTTCAATATACATCACATTGATACATACTCTGTCTCACACATAGGGCGACATCTTTATTTAAATACATGATTAATTCGACTAATTAAATCTTTCTTATTTATCTTTTTATATTCTCTTCCCAGTTGACAACTAATTATTTTTTTACTATATTTCATGTTTATTAAAAAAATATTTTTGTTAAGTTAATTCTGATTGATGGTATAATGTAACTCAAAATTAATGGCATTATAATATATGATTATATAAAAAAATTAATTTATTTATATATTAGGGTTTCTAAATATAAAATTTTCTATTAATATAATAAAAAAGTACAATTAAAAAATTAAAAAAAAATCTTTTTCAATAACAAAAGTGTTTTGAATTAAAAAATAAATATAATTACATATAGTATACTTTGCAATCCGATAATAAATAATAATTAAAGTAAGATCTGATGCACAATTGAAGCATGAGTAATGTGAATGTCAGATTTTTCCTAAGGTGATTTAATGATACATTATGTTTTTCTGGATTAGGGTGGAGCCCCGAATATGACAACTGAAATTAATAAATGTAATTATAGCCATCCTCTTAATTTATTGTTAATGAATATTGAAAATAACTAAATTTTGGCATTTGAATGCATAGTTGTAAATAATATTCTTTTAGATTTCAAAATTTTTAGTATAACAGTTATTCTTAATTATATGTTAAATAATTTAGATAAAAAATCTTTTATATACCTTAAATTATCACACTACACTTTGTTATATAATTTATGGACATTATTATACACCAATCTTTAGGGTTTATGGTTTAGCAAAGCATTTGTAATGATTTACGTACACACAACTGTCTGCCCATAGAAACATGATAATTATATTTACGTGCAGCGGTTTTGGGACCTTAATTGGAAGAAACATAATTTGTTCTTTTCCCATAGAAATCAATGCAATAAAAACCCATGATAAAAATCTATTTATACTAGTCAAAAATTCAAATTGCAGAATTATTTTTTATGTGCATATATGGCCATTTGAGTACGGTCTAATTACCACTTAACATGTACAATTTGATGATTACAATTTCCAATGTATAAATACACAGTTCTATTAACTTTGGTTTACACATCACAGGCTTCTTCTTCTTTTTCTTGAAAACAAAGATGGCTCGTTCTCCTCTTCTTCTCCTCTTTGCAGTCTGTTTTTTGGTAATTTTAAATTGCATTTGATTAATTTCAGTCATCCCTAAACTTTATTTTTCAAAAATATAAATATAAATATTTTTTAAAAATTTCAGGCTGTGTTTGTTATTGGAAATGCTTCCCGTTATCAAGTGGTAAGGAAACTTTGGATCGATATTCTTTTTCTTTGATTATTTTTTTCTGATGAAATATTCACTGTGCTGTTCATGATAATTCAGACCGGTGGAGAAGGCTCCCTACTCCCTGATCGTACGTAACTTCCTTAAACTAATTCATTTCAATATTGACAAGAGCTTCATGCACAAGACTATCCTTTATATATATATTTTTACGATCATTGGCATGCAGAATGTAGCCCGGCATGCGAAGTCAGGTGCTCTAAGGCCTCTAACCACGAACCTTGCTTGGAGTACTGCAACCTGTGTTGTGCTAAGTGCTTGTGTGTTCCTTCCGGTACCTTCGGCAACAAGGAGGAGTGCCCTTGCTACAACAACTGGATGACCGAGAAAGGGACGCCCAAGTGTCCCGAACTTGACCTAATTTTGTGCTTGGATGATCGATCGATGTTCAACGTTTAGAATAACTGAGCATTGTATTGTAATAAAGGTTTGGTCTTCTTCAATATTAATAGTCATCCTTATATTAATAGTCATCCTTATGTTGATTTCATTTTAATGTCATGTGTCCCCTTTGCTTTGCATTGACATAGGCAACTAGAGTGACATAGCTAAAGGTGCTAACATTTAATCTAGTTAATTACGCGACTCAAGCGACCAAACTTGTGTCAACTTGCGTGAACCTGCTAACTTTGATGGTTTTGTTTAACCCAACCAACTTGACTAGAGCAGTCAACTCACCCAACCATTGGGCCTACTTAGCCAATCGCCTCTTTTGGTTTGGTCAACCAGCCCACCCTATGCAAGAGGCTAAATCCTCTAGTTCAGAATCCTCTGTATCAATGGAGGCCCTGCCCATTAAATAGGTTGTTGACAATAGAATTCATGTACTTTATTAATAATATTAATATGTAATATATAAATGCTATTATAAGTAAAAAAAATACGAAAATATATAAAATAGTAAAAAATAAAAAAGTATTTTCTAATAATAATTATTTTCTAATAACTAGAAAATAAATAAGTATTTACTCATAATAATTATTTTCTAATACGTCCCCTCGAGATGATGTCCTAGAAATGACATCAATCTTGCTGTAAATAGCAAACAACCGAGGTCGAGAAAGCGACTTAGTAAGTGCATTAGTCAACTGATCCTCATTAGGAATATGAGTAAATCATAGTTCGAAGGCCTGCATTAAATCACAAACAAAGTGATAGTCAATAGTCAGATACTTCATCCGAGAGTGAAAAACAGAATTAGCTGAAAGATAGGTAGCATCCAAATTATCAGTGAAAAGCATAGCAGGAGTAGTAACCGAAAGTAGCAAGTATGTCAAAAGTAACTTAATCCATTGGATCTCAGATACCGCAGAGACAATGACACGATATTCAGCCTCAGTCAAAGAGCGTGTAACCATACACTGTTTGGTAGATTTTCAGAAAATCGAATTAGCACCCAGAAAAATAATAAATGCATCCGTAGAACACTGATCATCTGAATCTCCTGCCCAGTCCGCATCGGAGAAACCATGAAGAGTAAGAGGTATATCTACGAGAAGGCGAATGCCAAGATCCCTAGTACTATTGAGATACCGAAGTAGACGCTTCACAGCGCTACAATGTGTCTCTGAAAGAGCATGCATAAATTGTGAGAGTTTGTTGACGGCAAAGGAAATATCAAGACAAGTCATACGGAGATGTTGTAAGCTCCCAACCACTTGTTGAAACTTAGTCACATCAAAAAACGAAAACCCATCATGTAAAGTAAGGCGAGAGCAAGCGACAATAGGAGTGGAGACCGGCTTGGAGTCAAGTATGTTGTGTTTGGAGAGAAGATCAATGGCATACTATTGCTGAGACAAGAGAAGACCATTTGAGGTTGGGCGAACCTCAACACCGCAGAAGAGGGAAAGAACTCCAAGATCCTTAATCGTAAATTTGCATGAAGTTTACATACTATAACGTTTACAGAAGAAGCATCACTCCCTGTAATGATTGGATCGTCAATATATACAAGGAAATAGATAAGAGTATCATCCTGAAAATAAACAAATAAGGAGGTGTCAGCCCGAGATGCAATAAAGCCAAGAGAGACCAAAAAAATGTGAATCTCCAAATACCAAGCGTGCGGAGCCTGCTTCAGGCCATAAAGCGCCTTATGCAAACGACATACATGATATGAAAACTCAGTACTGTGAATATATACCCGAAGGTTACACCATATAAACCTCCTCTTAAAGGCGGCCATTAAGAAACACATTGTTGACATCAGGTTGGCGAAAACACCACCCCCCGATTCACAGCCAGACTAAGAATAATGTGCATTGATACCGGATTAATAATATGGCTTAATGTATCATGAAAGTAAACACCAGTAAGCTGATGAAAACCCTTGGCAACAAGGCGAGCCTTATACCGATCAATTGAGTCATCAGAATTACGCTTAATGTGAAACACCCACCTGTTACTAACAAGATTTTGTTCTAGCGAAGGCGGAACAAGAGTCCAAATCTGGTTACGGAGAAGAACATTATACTCTTCATGTATGACATGTACCCAATTCAGATCTTTGAGTGTCTGCGTGATAGAAGAGTGTCCATAGGGTTGTGGAAGGCTAATATAAAGAAGATATTTTGTATTGGGTTTGTAGATAGTGTTTTTGGAGCGAGTTTGCATGGGATGTTAGTTTTGAGAAGCAAGAGGAGGATAGAGAGGTGGTGGGCTAGAGTGTCAGTGGTCACCAGGCAGCGTAGACGACCCGACAACAAGCGAGTGATGGCAGCGGTGAAGAAGTTGGTTGCTAGCCGCTACAGCTAGTGGCAATTTGTGGCACCGATGTCGGAGGGTCCCACGAGAGGACTGATGTTGCAGAGAGCTCAGAGTCAATGTCTATTACTGTGGAATCCAAGGAGAAGGTGTGGAAAATGGAAAAAATATGCTCCACAAACTTAACATGACGAGATATAAAGACTCTTAAATTCTTGAGATAAAACCAGTTCCTATCGATAAATCTCCTGATTTTATAAATGTCCTCAACCACTAATTTTACCTCATCAATAATTTTTTTGCCTCGAAGATGTCCGAAAAGCGTTAATAGCCTTCATAAAATCAATAATCTCAATATATTACGTAAGTTTGATTTTTGAGGGTATCAATATGATCAGGAGATTTATAGAAACTCGTAGAAACTGATTTAATCTTATTCCGAGCTTTCTAAGTACCTTAACCGATTTCTAAAAATTTATTTTTTAAAAAAAATAATATTTACCATTTGCGACGAATTTTAAAATTTGTCGAGATTATAAATTTTTTATACATAAATTTGAAATTTTCATGGCTGGTTGTGGGGAAAAAATTATTTTTGTAATGCATACTAATTTTGTGGTAAAATTTATGACGAATCCAAAATTCGTTATAAAATTTGCGACGAATCCTAAACTTATCGCAAAATTTGCGACGAATGAATTATTCGTCGCAGAATATGCGACGAATCCATTATTTGTTGCATATTCAGCGTCGAATATGGTAGTTCGTCGCTAATTTCTGATGAGTTTTTCGACGAATAATATTTTGTTGCTAATTGACGACGAAAATATTTTTGTTGCAAATGTTATTGCTAAACTGCGACAAGTTTATTTTTTATCGCAAAAGTTATCGTAAATTTGCGACGAATAATTTTTATCATAAATATTTGTTTCTAAATTATAACTTTAAAAAATTTATTATGATTTATAAGATCGTACACCAATGGATCCCTATCCTGTGCAAGTCCCCCAAATTTGTATGATATGAGCTGTTGTTTTGACCGGGAACGCCGTGATTGTTCTGCAATTTTTGAAATGAATAAACAAAATAGGTAGAGCTACTGCGGTGTTGGGGTTGCTTTGTAGACTTCTTCCAACTAAACCATTTTTGACTGATTAATGTATGGACAACGTGTGATTTGAAATTCCTCTTTCCCATTCAAATATTAGATTTGTACCAATGAAATTAAATGCGATAATACACTGCAAAAATCAAAACAGTTTGTTTTTAATTCCCATACTATTACCAAAACTTATTTTATTTAAGAATATTTTCATAGTCAAAATCTTCGACTGTCTTAGACTAAATTATAAGAGACAATTTGATTCACCACTGATTATATTATAAGTTGGAAAACACAAAAGGTCGGTCACTTGTGCCGAAGAATAATGTCGACAGTGATAATGGTGAGTGGCAGTCACCAATATTTAAAGTGTTGCATTGAGCTCAATATATTAACCCTAAACTCTAAAAACTTATTGGGTTGAATTGGGAATTAACTTAAAAATTATTAGGCTGCACAAGATTTTAACCTAAAAATTATTGGTTGCATTAGGCTCCAACTCAGTATAACCTAGCAAGTGATTATACTAACTATGAAAACTTAACTGTTATAATTTATAATTGCTATCACATAAATTTACGCTGTTCAAAAAACATTCTCATTATAATAGGCATAAAATGATAGCTGTTACATTATTCAATGAAATTAGATGATGGAAAATAATAATACGAGAATAATATATTAAAAGATAATTATGCTATTTTATGATGGGTGAGATGCACTTTTAGT
The DNA here is from genome assembly GCA_037833815.1 of Zingiber zerumbet. Lineage (NCBI taxonomy): Eukaryota > Viridiplantae > Streptophyta > Magnoliopsida > Zingiberales > Zingiberaceae > Zingiber > Zingiber zerumbet. The sequence goes on from JBBMJZ010000002.1 coordinate 1,563,887, forward strand.
TAAAAATGAAAAAGGATTTATTACGATACAATGAGGTGCTTCGTGTCCTTATATCTCAGACGAATTCTCTAGTCCCGTCTATCCTGTTAAATTAAAAAATGACTGATTTTCCTATTAAGTTAGAATTCTGTATAAGATTTTTTTATAGTTTCTAATATACCATCTCAATAAAAATTTATTATTCTCCACAATTAAAAAACTTTTCTTATAACTTTTTTACATTATTAATTTGTTTACATATTAATTATTGATTACACTCATATTATTAATTTTGAGATGAAAGATAGGTGTGAAATTTTATTATCAATCTTAAATTAAGAATTTCAAATCAATTTTTTTTTCTTGAACTTTTTCATTTCACAGATGTTAGGTTTAGGCAGCGCTGTTTACGAATTAACCCTTTAAAAAATAATATTAATAATAAGTGCGTAGTTCAAGTTAGGTTTAGGCAGCGCTGTCCAACCCTATTTCCTCCGATTCTCAAATCCTGGTCCTGTCTCGTGGTTGGGAATGGCAAAGGTTGGACGCGGCGGCGGCGGTGACGGTGGCGGTTTCATGCAGGGCATGGTGCTAGCGCCGCCGGCCTCCCCTACGAATCCCATAGTTCTCGTGCAGGCCCGCCTTAAGGATCTCGAGATCGGTTTCCGCGGTTGGCTTGCGAAGCAGTCCATCGCTGTCGAGGCTGCCGTCGTCACGGCTACGAACGCCGCTCAGGGCGCTGCCATAGGAGGTCTCCTTGGCACCTTGACCTCGGATCTATCCTCCGCTCTCCCCGCAACAACCAAGAACGTCGCCGGGCTTAATCCGGAGGCCATGACATCCTTTAAGAACGCTCAGGTCGCTTCCTCACTCACAATATTTAAACCATCCTTCCAAACGTTGCTGTTTATTATTTTACTAGTGACTTGCTGGTTTACTTGGGATCTAGTTTGACGCAGAAGATTTTTTGGTTGCTTTCTGTTTCTATAGCTAATCGTTCTTCCAGAATTGTTTTTTTAGCACATTTGATATTTAACTAGGGCAAAAAACAACAGATTCGTAGAAACATCTCACCTGTTGATAGAAACATGTTCAAACACAACAGATTCATAGAAATTATATGAACGTTACTGTTGATCTGGAATTACAAATAGCTCAAATGCTGGATAAGATTCACTTAGCCACACAACTTGTTGTCGCCACTTTTTTCTTCCATCGACAATCTGTGTCATTTTATACCCCATGTATAATTTGATCAATATTAAATAACATTTAGTGCATGACTATTAGTCGTGTGCAAGATAATCTTTCAGATTTATGATTTAAGAGCATCCATAGTGAGAGCTCCTTCGGAGCTCGATCCCATGAGCTGGCAACTTTGAAAAACCTCCCTCCCATAGTGGAGGTAGGTTTTTCATTTTAAGCGAAGAAGCGGCTCTGTCGTTACTGAGCCGCTTCTTTACCTTTTTATTTTTTTATATTAAAATAGTCTTTTAATATTTATTAAAAAAAACAAACAATGGCTTCTTCATCTTTTTTTTTTTTAACTTTTTTAATTAATATAATTTTTTTAATTTAAATATAATACTAGAGGTGTTTTTTTAATTAGGAGACAGATATATGAAGTGGGGGTTTAAAAAATGTGGGACCCATAAAAAAGTTATTGAGATGTTTTTTGATAGTGGAGAGATGTGTGAGGTT
>JBBMJZ010000002.1:1565666-1575666 GCA_037833815.1 Zingiber zerumbet
GATAGAGGTCACAGGATATTTTTGTCATTTTATAATAATATGAATTACATTCCTTATAAAAAATAATGGACACCAAACAAAAGAATGTAATCACCCTTATAATTAAAGATTACATACATTACATTACCAAACGTAGTAATGTAATCAAGATTACATTACATTATATTATAAATTTGATTACATTACAAGCTAGATTATATTACACCCAATTAAACGTAGCCTAAATGTATATGTGATTCGTATATTTCTAACAATAATAAATCATGCATATACGTATATGAGAAAATATGAAATAAAGACTTTGCAAAGCTATATAAAATAAAAGCATAGCTAGTTAATTATTTAAACAAACTCATTTAATTTAGATATGTTTGGTGTCAAAAAGGTAAAAATTTGAAGAAAAAATATTCATTTGATTTGATGTATGATCAATAAAAGTAATGTATAATTAAAAGGGAAAATTACCTTTAGTCCTCCCTGTAATTTTTTATCTAGTAGTATTTTATCCTTTTATATTTAAAATATAATATTTATCCTCCTTTGATAAAAATAAATGTGTAAAAATTATATAAGGGGGGAAAAATATATTGAATTTATTGATAATTTACATCACATCTATTTTTTTTTTAGTTAATATCTGTACTAATTATAGACAATAAGGCATAATTAATATTTTCAATAGGTGCATGACTACTAATTTAATAATTAAAATCAATAAATTATATGTAACCTCTAACAATATATAAAAATTAATACTCGGCTATACAAATAAAATAAAATTAAGTAGTTTAAAATTTATATTTTCGTTACACGAATACAATTATAATAATTATTTTCTTCACTTTCTCCTCTTAATTTAAAATTTTAAATTCGCCTCTATTCATGATTATATAAGGTTTCGCGAAAATAAGTAAAGGTGTACTTTTTTTTTTTAGCGAAAGTAAATTTTTTTATTCTTTTTCGAACTCTTTTACTTTCTCATGTATACACGCGAGGTTTTTTTTCATCTCTGCCCCCACCCCCCATTATCACTGGCATCTTCATGCAGGGTTTGTTAAAGATGTATAAAATTGAAAAATCTCATCAAAAAAGTTTTTATGATTGTGTATGTGAGGTTTGGGATTTTTAATTCAAGAGCATATTTAAATTTTCAAACCTACTTTTTTCTCTTGAAGGTGGAGCTAATAATTAATGTGTTGATTGATATTTTTTAAATAATTAAAAAATAAATTATTTGATGAAACAGTTAATTATAATGTTTCATTTTATAAATAGTTAGTAATAATTAAAATAATAATTTTTTTCTTTTAAAAATAAATATATTTGAGATAAGTTAAAAAAAATATACAAATGACTATAATTTAATTAGATTTATAAATTAATTAAATATTAAATAAAAATGATAAATTATATTAAATTAAAAATTATTAATTAATTAATTAATTAATCATTAATTATAAATAAGTTATTAAAGATCATAATTAATTAAAACAACAAATGAAAAAATTGTATAGAGATTTTTTTATTATGAAGAGAAGAGTCATGCAACTACATGTGGAGAGAATTACAAAAAACACTTAGAGCTTTAACTATTGAGAATGTTCCAATGAACTTTTATAATGTTGATGTGGCATGTTAAAATCCTAAAAAAACTCATTCAGAACTTTAACGATACTTTAACGATTGGAGATGCCCTAAGATGCCTATCCATCTGAAACACATTAAAATGCACCCCCTAATTCCCCATTAAAAGGCATAGTAAAAGCAAGGGAATAAAGTGACGGGAGCCACGACAAGGCAAAAGGGCATTCGATAATAAAAATTGCAGAGATGAATTTCAATGCCATCGGTAAAGAAGAGTAATAATTGTTCCAAAATATATGCATCATGCACAGTTGAATGCCTCGTTCCATCAACAACAAAGAAGCAAACTAACAGATAATGCAGTGACATGGTTTTGATTCTTTGCCTTCCGCCACTGTTTTGTTGGATAACCAGCGCCAAAATACCCCACCGTTTCCCATCTCTTCTCTAGAAAAAAGTTGTCTATTTCATGCTGTCAAAAATAGATTTTGAACTGGGCAAATTTTTTATTGATAAAAAATCAATCCATGAAATAATTTGATCTATGCACAGCCAACAAAAAAAACAACGTTAGCCATAACAGGCATGTTTTATTAAATAAAGAAAAAAAAACAAAAATAATTTCAAAAGATATGATAAAACAAAAGGTTTCTACACAATAAACCATTACGAGGCGCAAAATAGGCACACTGGCTGAGATGGGAGGGCATAAAACAGACATCACCAATGTCGCAAAAGGGAACCAACATGGTGCGTAAATGGCTCTCTAATAGACTCCTTGGAAGGATAGTCGATCCCTCAAGGTGTCTAAAATGGATGATGCAGAAGTATTTTGTGCCAGTGTGAGCTTGAGGCGCCCAAATAGTTCTTCACTGTCTTTAGCTTGAGAAGCAGCTTCAGCAGCTTCTTTAGCCATCCCAATGCGTGCATAAGCCTGAAAATTAAACTTTAATAAACCAATAACAATAAACCACACAATGATAGGGATGGTGGAAGTCGGTGTTCATCCATAGCATGTTGATATTTCAATGTCACTCAACCAAACAAATATTAGGACAGGAACTATTGCTACACTGGATGAAATTAGATTATCTGCAATATATACTCAATGCAGAGATCAATATGACAAAATAGTCAAGCGACAGAGACTAACGATGAGAAGAATGCTTGAAACATCCAAAGTTCAAATAGCCATGGGATGATTAGGAGTGAACAAGTACTAAATTATTTTTGCTTTTTTACCTCCGATCTTTCTCTTGGCTCTGTAAGTTTTGGAATGTACTTGATGGCTTCAGCTTTCTCATCAGCATCAATACATGCTTCCACAAATGGTTTATAACCTGATATGTGAGTAACAATAAGCAATCTGTGCATTTTGATTGCATACAAATGTTGTCCTTGAAAATATAAAACAAAAACAGGATAAGTTCCACCAAAATTGCTTCATAACTATCAGCACACAAAAGGGAAAAAAATATATCATAAATGTTGCATAAATCATCAGTTTTTCAAATTTTTGTTATGAGGCACCATCTACAATGGTCCTTCATCGAGCTTAAGCACAACTACCTCTGATGAAGCCACAATTAAGTAATGATCATTTAGAATTTTACTGTGTCAAAAAATCTTTCAGAAAGACAGATTTATAGATTTTTTTCAAGAAAAATCATACTAGATAACTTACCGCCAGGTGGCCTTTTCTCCTTTGAAAACTTTTCTAGAGCATCCCAGTCTCTAACTGTAGCGAGTGCAAATGCTTTTAGCCAGTACCATCTTTTCTCAGAAACCTAAATTTCCATTAACTTTTGAAAATCCAAAGCAAATAAAAAAAACAGAATGCCCCAAAAAAGTGTAAAAGTGAATTCAAAATACCTTAAATTCTGCCCTTACTCTCGTTGCCTCCCTATGATTTCCCAGCACAATGCATGTTCGTATCGTATCACTGATGCTAGAGTCAACAAATATTGCCTGTTTCGTGGAAACTTCCAAGTCGTGCTGCAATCTGTGAAGCCATGGAAATCAATAAAAGGAATTGTAACCTTTTGTTAGAACCAATGCAGAGATGACCAAAGGACACATCTGAGTAATTAAACCTTAGATCACATGACACAAGATGCAAAAATGCTATTAATAGTTAGGAAGCATGGAATAGTTTGGGAAAAAAAATTTGAGCATAGTAGTGATATGTTATTATTGTCCAAACAGTACATAACTTCATAATACCCTAAGCATAGGATAGATACATGTTAAAGTCATACCCCTGCCTACTTATGGAATTCCAAGACGTTTGCCATGTCAAAATTAAAATGGACTTCCCAAAGAAAGATGCAAAACTCCACCTATTAGCTTACCTCAACAGTTTTGCATGCTCTTCTGCAGCTTTTGCTTCAAAGTTATGTTCCTTGGTTTCAGAGAAAAGCTTCTGAGCTTGCTCAATAAGCCTAATCCGTGGACCATGGAGAGGAGATCCTTTGCTTGCCATTGGATTCTTTTCTAATTTCCATGATTCTTTTAGCAAAAGGATAGCTACCTCCTGAAAAGATGATGCTTACATATATAAGACCAGATATATTTAATTGTGAGGCAACAACAAATTTCCAACTGTGGAATGGGTCCAAACAACAAGAATGCATATCCAATTGCTTCAAAAATTAACAAAGTGCACAGGTTCAATCTACACTCAAGAACAGAAGATAAGTACTAAATATATCACAAAAGAGCAACATTACATGAATGAAAGTTATCCAAAGTTCCCATCACTAAACAAAACAGAAGTCCCAAGAGGTATTAACAATAGTTGAACTAAATGATGCAATCTTAATACACATTTTTGAATCACGGTAAAGGCTACATAGAATCTCTTAACAAAACCAATTATTATTTAAGAAGTCTTTATCACTTACTGGGAGTCGACCTGTTGAAAGAAAGAAATCCTTCAGGAACTCATGTTTGTAAGACCTACCAAGATAGAAAAAAGCATTTTGAAATGATAAAGTTGTCAAACAAGACCATACACAGGTAATACCTTGAATATGTGATAAACAAATCTCGAGCTAAAGGCCTTGCATTTATTGTTCCAAAGAAGTCCAAAGCTGGTTTCTGCAACAAAATGATAAATAATAAATTTGACACCATGTTAGGTAACCAAGCTTCAGGTTTCCACTTCACACAGATGAAATTTTATTTCTCCAAAATGCAATACCTTCTGCCAAATATGAAAAAGAACGAGATAAACAAGGTCAGTATCACCACTATCAATTGCTTTCACCAAGGCAGAGTCTTCCTCTTGAATGCTCAATAATAAAGGAACCTGTTAAAAGTAGATCCACAATTATTATGTGTTACTTGCACTTTCATAAAAAAAATGAAAATTCTCTTATCAGCAAATCGGCAACCTTTGCATGCAACATAAGCATTAAGAGCCTATGACATGATCATCAAACCAGATACATTATTAGCTACTAGATGTTTTACCATCACAATTGAATGGTATCAGGCTATAAAGAGTGTTTTTTTTTTTTGAAAAAAAGAGAGGAACATAACTAAAATAAAGATTGCTAAGGAATTTTTGTTCCGAACATTTGTCATCAATAACAGTAGAAATAGCATTCTTAAAAGTATGAAATCCTACAATGGGTATCATTCCCAATGATGGTACAAGAAGCTTTGTCACTTGTACGACACCATTTTTTTTTTTTTGCTAGAATACAGATAGTGCATTTGGGTTCATAGAGTCAATTGCATGGTAAGAATTGTTCCACATTTAGCTTAAATGTGAATGGAACTATATATCATAAGATGTAATCTCTTAATTCAGCCGATCAAGAAAATTATGGAAGAACCAATTAGCAAGACTATCCAACTTCAGAAACTTAGTCCTCAAATTTTTTGTTACACATGTATCCCATCATATTAAGTACAATATCTTTCACATAATATAATTATAATATTCAAAAGCATCAAATGAACTTAAGGCATCTCTTACTTGCTTGGATGAACGCGGTTCATGATCAACGATCATGGCAGCTAATTTTCTGCGCCCACTGTTGTCTGCATGAGAGGCAATTGCTGCATAAGATATGCCTTTGCATAACTTTATCTGTAACAGAATTGCCAAACTTGAGTCAGATATATTACAAAATATAGTTTTATAGATTTTCCCTAGAACAGAAGTTCAAACCTTGTCAAGCAAGATCTCCAGCAGTGAAGAATCTTGAATAGCTGATGAAGCTGTTATCTTTGCACAGGCCCAATGCATTATAACCACCTCCTAGAATCAAATATAATAAAAATGTAAACATGAAAAACAAAGCTGTGTAGCACAGAACTGTAAAAAATAAATCCAAAGACCAAATAATTAGGGATGTATCTCATGAATCACTTTCTGACCTCCTGTCATATTTAAAATAATTGATTTTCTGAAGATAGATGTTTTTTGAATTTGATATTCCAGAAGGTTCTTAGGAGGCATCCGATAGAAGAGGGTTGTCCAGTATCAATTTTTATATACTAAAGGTTGTTGTCCTTGAGCTTGAAAGGAGAAAGCTTGAAAACCAATAAAAGGATTAAAGAATACCATAATCTTTTGCATCATTAACACTAACAATATTCATACCTCTAACACAGTTTCCAAGAAAATTCACCATTAAGAATTACCTAACAAAAACATGAAACAGAAACCCAAAGATCATGTGGATAAAGAAATTTACCGGGTTTAGGTTAAGGTATTGTGAAATTCTCAAAGCCACGAGATGGTGATTGGCATTAATCAGGCGTCCAATCAATACTGGTGCAGTGAGCAACTGAGTGAAAAATGGTTTACTGTTAAAGGAAAAATGAACATAAAACTCCAATAATGGTTCTAACCATCAGAAAAGTAAGACCTTGTATTGCTGAATGCTGAGAGGGATTCCAATTTCATGGTCGCGAACAGCATTTAGTACTCTTAGTATTTTACACATTTCTTGGAAACGATCTCGTGTAAACTGACTGCCAAAGCCAACTGGATATCATTGTCAAGATAAAAATCAGAAAAATAAGTAGTTCTTTCAGAATAAATAGATACCATTTTCATGGTTACCATAGACTAAGTGTTCTAAAACTATTATATCATTTGAAACTATGAACATAAAATGACTATCACAACAATGCGTTTGGTAGATCCAATCAATCAGGCCATACAAGTAAAAATTTATGTTAAAAACACGGTTATGAATGTTCATTATATATGATGGTTAGTGAAATCTATCAAAAGCAGTTCAATGTAGAATTGCTGAGTAATGAAGTTGCATTATAAATTACTCAGAATATAAAGGAAAAAAAATATGCACAAAATTTATTTCAGTATTTAACTTCCCACTATCTAGAAAATAAATAAATAAAAGATATTAGCAGGTGACTAGAAATAGAACCTATGTGATGTAATAACTTTAAATTCAAGAAAGAAAAAATAGCAAGCTATCCCAGAGTGGTAAGTTTAAGCTAGCTATTCAGAGTTTTGCAGCATGTAGTTTTTTGTTCAAATGTCCTAGAACATTAAAAAAAAAGTGGATTGGTAAATGGCAACTGAACAATCTCATAACTGCAAATCATTATAAAATAGCTTCCACTGGTTATGGAATTAAGGTTGAATACAGATTAAGGAAGGATAAATCATAACTTATAAATTCAAGATAGAAAACTAGCAAGCTATCCAGTGTGGTATGTTTAACTAGCAATTCAAAGTTATGCAGCATGTAGTATTTTGCCAAATGTCCTAGAACATTTAAAAAATAGATTTGTAAATGAACAATCACATAACTGCAAATCATACGATAAAATAGCTTCCATTGATTATGGAATTAAGGTTAAATACAGATTAAGGAATGGAAATGCAAAAGGGAATATGCAACGCTCCATGTTGCATGTCATGAGAATGCATCCTCGTAAATCAATAAGGATCATAAATGGAAGCTAGCTTAAGATTTCCAAGCACAAGAGTACATCCCAAAGAAAATTATGGTGGGTAATTTTGCATAGATTAAAGTAAAACCAATTTACTACCAAATCTTTTCAGTGCACTTGGAGAGTTACTGCTCCAAATTATCATATGCTAGTTACCTGAATTAAGAATCTAAGTAAAAATAACATGCCAATACAGAAAATAAATGAGATAATAACAAAAAATGCAAGTTTAATAAGTGCAGCTTATCATTCTACTTAGCAAAAGCAGTCAAAGCAAATACTAATCTGAGGTGAATCAGCCATCTATGAATACACACAATCAAAAAAAAAGGGCACTCACACAAAACATTTTAGGAAAAATTACATATATAATGTCAAAATTCAGATATCTCCCTGATTTCAATGAAAAGATTGCTTTCTGCTAGAACCAACCTGCAAAAAGCTCGACCATAGCTAGCAGCTCTCAACAATGTCCTTTGGCGTGAAAGATCAAATTCATGCCCAGCAGCATCAATACAGGCCTCAACTGCCTCGGCCAATGAGGAGCGAATCAATCTTAAATTTTCATCAGCCTGTGAAATATCACCAGTGTAGAAATAGTAAGGATTAATACAAATTATTTAACAATTCAGGCACAAAACCTAGAGGATAAAGTTTCAAGTAATGAATTTCTATAATCCCTATACACCGTTTTGATATAATGGATTGCTAAGGCACAACGCTCAGCACACTTCACAAACTTCAAAGCATATTGAGATCGACTGAAATTAGTTTAATTATATAATCCCTATCCACTTAGCCTCCGCATAGACGCCTACAGTGATTAGAAAGTCATTTGGGTTCAAAATCTTAGCAAAAAATCACAAAAACATTACAAATATCTTGACTAATACCAAAATGAATGTAGTGCCTCAGATGGAAGTGTTGATTTTTGTAGCATCCTAATAAAATCCACCTGATAATTTTCCAAGGCCGTGATTAAATAATACATTAGCTTCAAGAGCACATATTGTATTGGAATTTCTCCATATGTCCATAATCTCAATTTTTCTGTCTTTGGTCATCCTCATTGTTGGTTGGTACTTCTTCTCCCCTCTCTTCCTAAAGTGTTGCATCTCCTTTCCATGACTGGTAGATGAAATTGAAATATGAGTCACGAGAAGAAAATATAAAGTGTTGGCCTGGCACAATAGCATTTACTCACATCAACACAAAAAAATGGTGGTTATTTTCATGTAAAATTTATCTACAATTAAGTTAATTCATTTCTCTTACACTCCCAAGATATTAAAATCTAAATGATATTATTCATTTCAACCTCCACACCATTCTTATCTTTTCTTTGGGGGATTGATTCCTCCACGCCCTTCTTTATGAAACTACAATGATGTTCTAAAATAGCTAAAAGTGAAAATCCTAAACATATTCAGATCTATAATATGGGCCTAATTGTTAAAATGGAAAATAAAAGAACAATTAGAATTATGATATACATACAGAATATAAGATATGGAATACAATCAAATGGTTGGATAACAAATAGAAAATATTCTCAGTTTGTGAAATACATGCAAAAAAAGATGACTTAGCAAAACACCTTAGCACTGCGCCTATCAAAGTGCTCCAGGGCGTCGTATAGCAGAGCTGCTGGTAATGTGCTACCAACTTGAAAGATGGAAACAGTAGAGTCAGGAACTCGCTGAAGAAACTCCATGCTTGAATTTGACAGAATCCTCACGCCATCACATTCAGGAATGAGTCTTATGGGTTCATCATACATATAACTCACTGGAGTTCCATTAGGACCCACCATAAGAAGCTCCTTTTCATCCCAATAGAGCAGCACACTATCTAACCCACACCAAGCTATCTGCTCTGGAGGCAATGAAGACTGCAAATAAAAAATAAAGCCTCCATGAGAAATTATTTCCAAGCACTAACAACTAATTAGAACAATAAGGTTGATAGTACTTCAGCTCCTTTGCTTAATACATTGGCCTATAGTTGAAAGTTGCCTTACCTAAATGTGCATCATCAATTAACAAGTAAATGTTCACTTGAAATAACAGTAAGTTTTTTAGCAATAGTTAAATGATATAGTTTGAAACATGCAAAAATTGGTGCAAAAGGGAAAAAGAAAAAGAAAAAGAAAGTATCCCTACATGTAACATGAAGGTGTTCCATTTAGACGGGAGTACAAATATGGAATCCTGATTCACACATGTATAGCACATGAAACAATAAGCGTATCTTGCCTACAACCAGAGAGGAGGGAGGGAGAATGTTTCCTAGAGGAAATTGGTAATTAACACCTTTATTTTACAGGAGCAACACAAAATAAAAGACAATCAATTCTATTAAAACAAGCTACTGGATATGAACTTCATTGACAATAAATTACTTTCACAGAATTTTAATTTTTACAAGGGCAATTTACAGAAATAAAGATTAGAGTTCAGATACACATAAGACA
>JBBMJZ010000002.1:1588649-1600998 GCA_037833815.1 Zingiber zerumbet
TCTTTTTCTGCTAGATGATGTTGAAAGTGAAATAACAAAATAATATTTGATGCAAACGAGGTTTGGAATTTATTATTCTTAGCTCATAAACTATGCTCATATTTCTCTGTTAAATCCTAGTAACTAGGATAAAAATAACTGATATCTCATTAAGTTGTCAATTAGAGTTTAACTGAGCGTGCCGTCTATGCCAATATGTTCATTTTCTTTGCTTATAAAAGATAATCATCGCGCTATACTTATTCAAAGTTGGCTCGGTGGACTAGAAAACTTAAGGAAATTGACTCGAGACTATTCTTCAAAATAACATCAAATGCCAGGGCTAAATCTTGACAAAGTCTGTGGAATTAATCTATCATGTGATGGTTAAGTTTAGTTTTCTCATTTAAATCAAACTTGTAATAAAGTTCCGGTGGAGGACTGAAAGCGTCAGGAGTCTTATCTACATCCCCATTCCATGCAATACTTTTTATAAATGATATATATATATTTTTTTTGTCAAAAAAAAAAGTGCGATGGATGATTAATGTAGGGCAAAAATGAAAATGACGTTTTAAATTATGTAAATAGTCATAAAGATAACTTTTTTTAAAAAAAAAGTTAAATGGTATCTCACTGAATGTTTTATCTTGCGAATGTTTTTATTTTCAGTATTGTTACAGTAATTATCGAATTACCACGTGTAGCAACTAATATGCTGATATAGTAAATGTAGCTAAGGGTTCATCTAATTTAAATAAATATATATGGGATGTTGGAATAAAAAATATTTTAAATAGATATTTAATGAGTTTTTTTTTATTTTCTTAAAAATAAATGCTTTTTTAATTATTATTTATATAAATTAAAAATCCTTTTATTAGAGAGAAAAAAAATGATATAGTTCATCTAGTATTATATATATATTATAGATTTCATAATAAAATATAGACAGTTAAATTAGAAGGATATTTTATGGTAACACAATGTTAAAGTGTAGTCTGTGTGCTAACATGTGACGGTTTTAAAGTCCTGTATTGTTGCCTGACGGATCATCCCTACTTTCTTTTTGTTCTGCTTGTGTGCAAATTCCTGGAACTGCAGCTAACTGAATCCCTCACGTTTTTAACTGTTGCTTGAGCAAGTGCATCAGGCAACCTGCCTGCCATTACAATTTTCTTCCATCTTTCCAACGTTCATTTGTTTGTTTGTTTATATAAAATAATGTATTCTTCAGTCGTTCCCAACCTCCATTTATTTATCATAGTTTAAGATAATATTTTTTTTATCTTAATTATAAAATGATGTATTTTAGACACATTCATTAACTTACCACTGAATCGATTTAAGAGATGATAAATTAATAATATAGCAATAATTTATAAAAAAAGATTAATTTTATCAACGTTGTAATAGATATCTTTGCTTCTGTAACTTTCTCATGCATATCGAACGACCTTCAATAAATCTCCACTGAACTCGACTATATTATTTGTACTGAAAAACTTATAAAGGAAAATCCATAGAGCCCATTAAATAATTAAAGGCGCCAAAAATGAAAAAAAGAATTGGGGTCACGTGGACGTAGACGGTTGGTCCAATCCAAGTGCTGCCGACTTCCATGTATGTACACGAGTAACGACAACCGCCGAGTCGCAACTCGGAACTGCAGGCGCGGCGAGTTACGATTCGGCCGAGTTCTCCCGCACCAGCTCGCGAAGCGCCTGCTCCGACTCGGCGCGGTCCGCGCGGGCGACGAACGGGTGCCCTAGCAGCTCCGCCACCGACCACCGCTTCCCGCTTTCCTTCTGCAAGCAGCACTCGATGAACCCCCGGAACTCGCACGACGCCGCACCCTCTGCTACCGCTCCGACCGTCTCCCCCAAGCAGATCGCCACCATCAGCGCCGCCCAATCGGGCTGCGCCCCCTCCGGAAGCAGCGGGAAGTGACCGCGGTGCAGTTCCAGCACCGCCAGCCCGAGGCTCCACACGTCGGCCGCGTACGGGTCGTAGTCCCCACCGTGCGACGCTGGATCGAACCGCTCCGGGCTCATGTAGGCGCAGGTGCCCACGTAGGAGTCGCAGGGGTCGAGCGACCGCCGCAGCACCTTGCCCACACCGAAGTCGGCGATCTTGATCACGCCGGCGGAGTTGACGAGGAGATTGCCGGGCTTGATGTCGCGGTGCACGATCTGGCGGGAGTGGAGTTCGGCGAGGCCGAGGAGGGCCTGGCGGGCGATGGAGGCGAGCGCGGACTCCGGAAAGGGGCGGCTCCCCCTTCGGCGGAGCAGGGCGTCGAGCGATCCGCCGTCCATATGCTCCAGAAGGAGCGCAACGTCGCCGGTTGGAGTGGGTACAACGGAGTGGATGCATACTACATGGTCAGAGTCCGTGGCGCGGCGCAGGATGTCGATCTCGCGGTACGCCTGGCGCCGGAGGGACGGATCGGCGTGAACAACCTTGAGTGCGTACACGGCGGCGCTACGGCGGTGGCGAACCCTGTAGACAGTGCCTCCGTTTCCGTGTCCGAGCACCCGAAGCTTCTCGAAGTCCGAGAGCCGAAACTCGGTCGACAGGGTAGAGGAGGCGGACGAAGATGAAGAAAAACACGGTGCCGCGGCAGCCGCCGGCAGAGGTGGAAACGGGAAGCGGAGGCCACAGTCAGCCGGGGCGGCGGTTTCTGGAAGTTCGAGGGTGAGATTGAGGTGGGGAAGCCTTCGATTGCCGATGGCCGCCATGGCGGAAACCTTGGTCGGTAATGGGGAAAGAATTAGGGCTCTATCGGAGGACCTTCCATTCGAAGGCTGCGGCCTTTTATGGACATCAGTCGGACGAGATGAGTGATATTCTGGTCACCGCACGTACGAGTACCCAAACCAAACGTGAAAGACCAACGGATCAAGGTTTTCAGTAGTCTGTGCGGGGCCGTGGGACCTGGGAAGGAGGTGAAGTTCTATTTCGGTGAGCAGATCCCAAAGGACTGAAACGTGGAACGGGGGACGAAGTAGGGTAGAAGGTGTGGTGATGGCTTCCTTTTATTTAATCAAATAAACCATTAATTAATTGCGTTTGATGGGAAAAATACTTGAAAGAAAATGACATGGAAACCGTACGTGTATTGTTTACGCGAGGGTGGGCCCATAAATTGGATGAGGACGAGTTTGTTTCATTTTTAGAGAATCACGATAGGTAATATTTGTAAAAAATATTTCTCTAAATATTTTCAATCTTAAATATTCCTATGAATATTAGGAAGGAGATTTAAAATTACCATCTCCCTTTTGTTTTTTTTTTAAAAATAAAAAATATATATTTAAGGGTAAAATTTGGAATATTTGTTAATGGGATATTTAATAGGATCTTATTGTGGATGCTGGACATCCACGGAATATTTTGAGCGGATATTTTTTTAAATACCCTGAATTTCAAATATCCTATTATAGAGGAGATTTGAAATTATTGGACATGGAGTTATATCAGGTTTATTTTTTTTTAAACAATAAAAAACATATTTAAGGGTAAAATTTGAAATATTTAAGAGTGAAATATTTAATAGATGAGTCCTATAAATATTTAGTTTGCCGGATATTTATTTATAAAATTTAGTATATTTAAGAAATGATATATTTGATTGATGCTTTAGGTATTTCCAAAAAATATTATATGTTTCAGTGTAGGTGGTTAATGGTGGTCTAATGCAGTGAAATTGTTTAATAAAATATCATTATTTATTTGAGATGTGTTTATCTTTGGATAAGGTTCCTAATGAAAAATTGAAATAAAATTTGATAAGAAAAAAAATTAAATTTTGTAAGTTATAATCTAATGCGGCGGTAAATAAGTCAAGTCTAGCTAAATTTTATGATATTTAAAATAGCTAATTTGATAAGATAATCGAGCTAAACTGAACTTAAAATGAATCAAGCCGTTAAAATAATTATTTAAATTTGACTTAGCATTTTAATGAGTTTGAGCTTCGATCGAGTTTAACTTGAGCTAGATTTATTTAGATATTATCGATCTCTCGAATTTTTTATATTTTAAGTTTGTTTATTTGTTATTAATAATATAAATTTATTTATTTATTTTGAAAATTTATTTATTTAGAAAGAGAGTAAAATAGGAAGTGAAGTTAGCCATTACATAGAAAGTTAATTTCTCGATCAACTATATTTGGCTCTTACTTAATTCTATAAATTTATAATATAATAATCAATGTTTCGATTCATTTACAATCCTATGCTTAAATTTCTTATTAGCCTATTAAGTTTATTATTTCAATAGATATTATGCTCAAGTAATATTCCTTATTTTGAATCCATTTGTCATTTAATTTCTAATTTTTCTCTTTATTATTTTTATCGTTATCATCTGTTTGAGTATGATCAGTTAGACTCTTGCGTTGACTATTATCCGACGCTCTTCTACAACTGGTCCTGTAATCATTGTGAAGGTGACTAGAAGCAACTCACATGGCCATGGCTTCAAGTAATTAATGCCTTCTCATTTAATTCGCAGTCATCCGATCCATTTGCCGTTCGAAAAAGGAAACAAAAATTTAATTTTACTTTAATATTATTCATAGTGTAAAGGGATGATACTTTTGTGTTTCACTATAGATTTCATAGATTTGCGTATAATAAATATTCTCATATTTTTTAAATTGCAAAAACAATTTCAGAATGCCTGTTTTTATAGAATAACTATTTCAAACTTAAAAATAACTATTTTATTTATTGAAATAACACATTAGACTAACTCTATTGCACTAATACTAGCACATTAGGTATCACTAGGCTGAATGGTTTGACCGCCTCACTAAGGAATAAGTTATCAAAATTGCCAATCCACCTAACAATATCGCATGACTATTGTTGATAAAGACAAAAATCAAAAATATTTTTTCTCGTAAGTTGGTTAAATAAGTAAGTTTCTTCGCAACTCAACTCAACTCAACTCAATCATTTTGGGGACAAGCATTGAAGCTGTAATGCAAAGAATCCGCCACTTTGGAAGGAAGATGGAAGGTGCATAACATCAATCACATTATAATGTGTTACGCATCGTTATCTTTCTTTATGTTGCCTTCAAATTTTCATACTTGTTTCTTCTTTTTGTTCATAGGAGAGCCATGGGGCTCATTTTATTCGAGCTCGAATGGTAGTTATATAACTTCCACAACGGTGCTATGTTTGCTCTCTATCGACTTGGCCTATGTTGCGACGTTAATGTTCGGATGGTTCTATAGGGCGTGTAGTTTGGCGACGAGAGCCAGAGTTGGACATGATCTATGTACAAATACGTCTTCAGTTGTCTATGCCAGAGTTGCTGGCTATGGCTCCCAAGGGACCGGATCCTCTGGTCCGCAAAGGCTGGACCAGTCCATGGTCCAGCCTTTGTATTGGTGGGGGACAATGGCCTCCTACCTGTTAACAGGTGGGGGTCATTGCCTCCCACCAATTCCCTTGTCTCGGTCCAGGAGCGGACTAGGACAAGGGGACCAGAGGATCCGGACTCGGCGCCCAATCGTATGTAATTCGTGTTAGTCTCGGGCAATCTGGGCCTATGATCCATCAACAGGCCCAGAATTATCCATGCTTGATCTAAGAAAAATTAACTAGGTTTTAGTAAACTTCTAATTGAAATTATTGGAAAAGTAAAATAGTTTGGTTAAGTACTATATAGTAGGGTGAGAAAAGATTAATTAAATTGAATTAATCGAATGAATTTGAATGTTCGACTCAATTAATTAAGAAATTTAT
The DNA here is from genome assembly GCA_037833815.1 of Zingiber zerumbet. Taxonomy (NCBI): domain Eukaryota; kingdom Viridiplantae; phylum Streptophyta; class Magnoliopsida; order Zingiberales; family Zingiberaceae; genus Zingiber; species Zingiber zerumbet. Next base: position 1,594,391 of record JBBMJZ010000002.1, read on the forward strand.
TTTTTATTTATTCAGTTCAATTTTAGTTTTAAGATTTAGTGAACGATTAAATCGATTAAAGTAAATCATCATTAATTAGTCGATTGTTATATACTTAATCAGACAATAATTATGCAGCTTCGTTGATGATTTAAATACCTAATATCAGTCGTCGATTAATTCGGTAAATAACCGAATTAATATTTTTTTTATTGGTTTGATTTCGATCCCCAAATACTTTAATAAATTTCAATTTATTTGATTCTACCAATTTTGATTTTGAGCCGATTGGCCCGATTCCATAATCCTACTAACTAGTGTTTCTTTGTTTCACCGAGTGAGATCGATTATATAAATTATGCTACGTTATTAAACTCAATGCCCAATGCATCTTTATCTATATTTAAATTTAATTTATTATAGTTTATCATTACTAATCTATTTTAGCCTCTCTTCCTATATTAATCTGTGCATTTATTATAATTTTATATAATCTAATTGAGACATTTATTGGATGTATTTGTAAGATCTTAAACATATCTTTTTAATAAATATAATTTTAATTTTATTTTTAATATATTTTTTTATTGTTCCATTTTCATATATTTGCACATTCATTTTAATATTATTTCAATATTTTGATCTCTGACTAATTTTTTTTTTAAAACCATTTAGGCTATGGCAATGAAATATAAGTGGATCTGAAAGTGCCATATATCTGAAATAACTGGCTAGAGGAGCAGAGCAAAATGCCACTGGAATCCATGTAGTTGAAGATACAAGAATCATGCAGATGAAAACTAAGGACCATTATCAGAAGCTATGCAAAACTGATACAAGGTTTATCCCAAAAATGATACGAAGGTAAAGAAATCAGTTGATGTAGTGATTAAAGTTAAGAAGGGGTCAATACTCGAGATCGGCACAGGCGTACGGCTTAGCTAAATAGTCCAGTCGACCGGATCTCTTGTCCGATCGGATCTCTGAGTCCTCTTGGCTTGACAGAATCCCGAGCCGAGTCTGGCTGATCGAACCTCTTGTCCGATCAAATCCCCTAGTCCTCCCGGCTCGATGGAATTCTGAGCCGAGTCCTCCTGAACCAAGTCCTCTCGGCTCAGTAGGAACTCCTTGTGAGCTCGGATTCAGAGTCCTCCTAGTACAATGGAATCCCGAGCCGAGTCCGCTCGGCTCGAATTACTTGTCCGAGCGGAAGCTGAGTGCTCGGAGAGCGCGAGTCCTCAAAATGGTCAACACTCGAGGTTAGGATGGGCGCACAGCTCCGCTGAATAGTCCAACCAATTGGATCTCTTGTCTGATCAGATCCCCGAGTCCTCCCGGCTCGACAGAATCCCTAGCCGAGTCCTGCCGATCATACCTCTTGTATGATCGGATCCCTAAATCCTCCCGGCTTGATGGAATCTTGAGTCGAGTCCAGCCAATCGGATCGCTTGTCCAATTGGATCCCTGAGTCCTCCCAGCTCGAAGAAATCCCCAGCCGAGTCCTCCTAAGTTAAGTCCTCTCAGCTCGGTCGGAACTACTTGTCCGCTCGAACCCAGAGTCCTCCCAGTACAATGGAATCTCGAACCGAGCCCACTCGGCTCAGACTGCTTGCCCGAGTGGACGCCAAGTCTTGAGGAGGCCGAGTCCTCAGAATGGTCAACACTCCTCAGCCGACCTGACCCAGTTCGAGTACAAAGTATGACCGGACGTTGGAGGGAACTCGGTTGGCCTATTAGTCCAGTGCAGTGAGGGCCCAACAATCCAACGACCTAATTTTCCTTTTTGGCATATTATGTAATCATTGTTAGGGCATCAAGGGGATATGCTCCATGTGAGTTATATGACGAAAGCTTCTACCCTGTAAAGCATAAAAATAGTGGGTCTATTTCAGGAAAGTTGTCAGTATATCAAAACAGCCGATTCTATTTTAGTAATGTATTGATATTCGTACAAAGAGGAAAAGTAACACTATATAAGAGGGGCTTCATCTATAAGCGCAGGTACGCAAGGCTAACAGAGTTCACTATTCATCGTTAGTATTCTTGACTCCTTTCTTTAGTTCCTTGCCCGACTTGAGCGTTGGAGTACCTGCGCCGGGAATCACCAATTATAACATACATCGTATTTTTGTTGACACAGAAAGTTTTGTTAATATTCTTTTTAAGAAGGCATTCGATCAGTTGAAGATCGAGAAGGGTCTTCAACCCATAACGATGCCACTATATGGATTCATTGGCAACGAAGTATGGTCGATCCGACAAACCCGATTGACTATCTCTTAGGGGAGGAATTCCTTATAAGGAGCTGCCTTGGCCATTATTGCGGTGGACACATCTTCAGCCTACAACGTGATTTTGGGCAAACCTGTATTGAACAAATTTTGAATCATTCTCCACTTTCTGTCAGAAGATCAAGTTACTGCTCAGAGGATTCAACAAGTGGAGGTTAATGTCATTCATGAGGTGGGCCCAACGCTCAGTTATGAAGAGAATGAGGAGGTGTAGATTTGTTTAGGCCGATCGGAGGCTACCACCCAAGTAGCGACCGACCTGACCCCGGAGTTTAAGACTGATGTAGTTGCGTGCCTAACACATATATTATTGTGTTCGCTTGGAGGCCTAAGGAGATCACTGGTATCTCGTCGAGCGTCATGGAACACGTGCTCCACGTCCTCCTAGATGCTCGATCTGTCAAAGAAAGGAAGAGAGATTTTGGTGTCGAGCAGAATAAAATCATTCGAGCAGAAATTGATAAGCTGCTTGAGGCTCGATACATACGGGAGGTGCAGTTCATGAGCTGGTTGGCTAACATGCTCCTGGTAGCCAAGCACGAGAACAAATGACGTGTTTGTGTGGACTTTAGGGATCTAAACAAAACATATCCAAAGGATTACTACCCCCTATCATGCATCGACCAAGTGGTGGACTAGACCTCCGACTACAAAATGATATGCATGTTGGACGCATTTCAGGGCTACCATCAAGTCCCATTGATCAAGGAGGACCAGGAGAAGGTTAGTTTTATCACTGTAGAAGGAACATACTGTTATAATATTATGTCGTTTGGACTAAAGAATGTAGGAGCTACTTACCAATGGTTCATGAATAAGGTATTCCGGGAGCAGATCGGGAGGAATATGGAAGTGTACGTTGATGACATCCTGATCAAGTCTCTCAGAGCGGACAACTTATTTATCGACATCGATGAAACTTGCTAAACACTGAGCAAGTATGGACTCAAGTTTAATCCTAGCATATGCTTGTTCGGAGCCAAGAGTGTGCGCTTCCTGAATTACATAGGGATAGAGCAGGGAATCAAGGCTAATTCGATCAAGGTGTAGACTCTTCGGGACATGACTCCTCTGCGTAACCTAAAGGGAGAGCAACGGTTGACCAGATGGATCGTGACATTGTCCCGCTTCATTTCAAGATCGTTCGATCGGAGTTTACCCTTCTTCAAAATTCTCCACCGAGCTACCAAGTTGCAATGGGACGTCAAGTGCGATAAAGTGTTGGAGGAAATGAAGGATTAGTTGTTCGCATTACCTGTATTTGCTAAACCAACAGTGGGTGAACTATTGTGGATATACTTATCCACCATGGAAAATGGCGTCCGATTAGTGTTAGTGCGACAGGAGGGCAAGGAACAACAATCAATGTATTTTTTGAGTCATTTATTGAAAGATGTTGAGTTTCACTACACCGCTCTCGAGAAATTAATGTATAGACTAGTGTAGTCACTGGAAGTTTACGTCCCTATTTTCTCTCTCATCTAATTATAGTATTAACTAATAATACCGTGAGTCAAGTGCTCACGTAACCCGAAAACTTTAGGAAGATTAATTAAGTGAACTATGGATTTGAGCAAATATGTCATACAGTATCAACCCAAAACAACCACTAAAGGCCAAACCTTAACTAATTTTGCGACTAAGATACAAGGCACAGAGCCAGAAGAAGCTTGAAAAATCTACGTGGACGAGTTGTCCACTAAGCAATGCAGTGGGGTCGGGATTCTAATGATATCACCCCACAAAGATAGATTATAATTGTTCCTTTGACTGGATTATCGATCCACTAATAATGAAGTGGAATATGAAACATTGATAGTCGATTTATAAGCCGTGAGCATGTGGGAGCTGCCCGAGTTTAGGTCTACTTGGATTCCCAGTTACTGGCTCAGTAATTATCTGATAACTTCAAGATCGACAGTGAACAGCTAAACCTGTATGTGGTGGCCTTTGAAAAATTGAAAGCAAGATTCCAAGAAATGACCTTATAGAAAATTCCCCGAGCGGCCGAGTTATAAGCGTGCTTGCTGCATGCACCCATATTTCCAGACTCTTGTATAGTTCAACGGAGTTATAAGTATATTTGCTCATGCACCCAAATTTTTAAACTCTCATGTTATTCGGCCGAGTTATAAACGTATTTGCTCACGCGCCTATATTTGCAGACTATAACGTCGTTCGACTTAATTATAAATGTTCTTGCTGACGCGCCCAAGTCTCAGACTCTCTTGTCGTTCGACAGAATTATAAGTGTGCTTGCTCAAACGCCCATATTTCTAGACTCTCGTGTCGATCGATCCAGTTATAAATGTGTTTCCTCATGCGCCCATATTTCCATACTCTTGTATCGTTTAACCGAGTTATATGCGTGTTTGCTCACGCATCTAAGTCCCAAACTCTCTGACCGCTAGACCGAGTTACAAGCATGTTTGCTCACGCGCCTAAGTCTTAGACTCTCGTGTCATTTTTACCGAGTTATAAGCATGCTTACTCACACACTCAAATCCCAGACTCTTGTGTCGTTCGACCGAGTTATAAGTGTGCTTACTCATGTGCCCATATTTCCAAACTTTTGTGTCGTTTAGCCAAGTTATAAGTATGCTTGCTCACACTCCCAAGTCTCATACTCTTGTGTCTTCTCACGTGGTCATAATTCAGACTCTCATGTCGTTCAACCGAGTTATAAGCGTGCTTGCTCACAAACCCATATTTCAAGACTCTTGTGTCATTCAACCGAGTTATAAGCATGCTTGTTCACACGCCCATATTTCTAGACACTTGTATCGTTCAATCGAGTTATAAGCGTGCTTATTCACGCGCCCAATTCTCAAACTCTCAGACCATTTAACCGAGTTATAAGCGTGATTGCTGACGTGCCTAAGTCCCAGACTCTCACACCGTTCAGCCAAGTTATAAGCATGATTACTCACGCGCCTAAGTCCCAGAATCTTATGTCATTCGATCGAGTTATAAGCGTGTTGTTGGTGCAGTTAGCACCAATCGTCAAACTTAATTTTTGATGAATAATAAATGGATTAAAATTAGATGTTGTGTTATCTAATATCTTTATCGAATATGCATAAACTGACGACTCTAGAGGACCTGACACCAGGCTGAAGTTCAGATGTGTGATTCTGGCAGAAAATTTGGTTAGATTTGCGGGACCTGATAGTTAGCCGAAGTCCAGTCGAGATGTTCGATTTCAGACAATTGGCTGAATTCCTGATGTGCGATTCCTACATAAAGACCTGGTGGGTCAAGAGTCAAATCAAGTGATTATAAATGGTAAGTAAAGATAAACAACTGGATGAGAGATCTAGTAAAAATGCATTCCTGGTTGAGGGAATAGTAGGCATCGGTCTAACTTAGGGTTTCAGTGAAACTCAAAGTTAGGTGCGGACAGTCTAAAGACTGTTAAATATATTACTACTCTTATTTCTATGTTATTACTTGTTGTGCTAACATCATCGTGCAGGAATTAAAATTTAAAGTTGCTTAAAAAAAGAGACTTTAGGCGCCGAAGAAGGATCCAGTTGCCTGGAGGTCCGGGCATCCAGACTGGATCGGATTCAGGTGTTTGGATTGGCCAGAACCCAGAGAGGTGCCCAGCTGAGGTGGTAGACTTTGATAAGTCGGTGCACGTCAGAGTCCAGACATCCAGACAAGTACGGGAACCCGGAGATGGATAAATCTTTAGAGATAGACTTTCGTCGAAGTGCAGCCATGTCAGAAATCCAGGCGCCCGGAGATAGTTCGGGTGCCCGAAGGAAGATAAATCAGCGGAGTCCTAGGCCTTGTTAGAGGCACCCAGAGGTGGTTCAGGCACTCGAAAAGGGTCTATAAAAAGGATTTCAACTAAAGGCTTTAGGACATCACTCACTCCAACTTTCATACTTGCGCACTACTCTTAGAAGACTCCTACGACACCGAAAGACTACCCCGACAACCTGCAACCAAGCTTCCATTTCTTTTGTTGTCGGTATAACTTTACTTTTCTTGCATTGTACTTAAACTTTTGTAATCTTTTTGAGCCTATAATGATTGCTCAACAAAAGCACTCACGAGTGTGGATCTTAGAGTAGGAATCATCAAAAGTTTTGAACAAAGTAAAATGAACATGTGTTAGCTATTGCTTCTTTTTGTTTTGTTTCCATTTTACTTAGTTATATTTCCATTGTGCACTGTTGGTGCAGCGGAGGCCGGCAAGAGGGGGGTGAATTGCTGCAAACAAAAATTAACTATACCCTCCTCGGATTTCAATTCAAAATAAAAGCAATAGTAAAATAAAACAGGCAAAGAACTAGAAATTAAGTAGTAGACAGGATTTTAACCTGGTTA
>JBBMJZ010000002.1:1601098-1627841 GCA_037833815.1 Zingiber zerumbet
GTGATGACATCCTAGATTTTATTTTGGAGCTCTCGGATAACTCCCCTATACTATTAGAATCACCTCAAGTTGTTGCTCCAATCTTGGAAGCCTTGCTAGTCAAAGATAATATGCTCTCTAGTTCTGGATCCTCAGATAATACAAGTCCATCATTTAAATCACTATGTCAACCTACTTCCTCGTCGCCGTCAACAAGTAATTCATATGATAATGCTCCTTGTCACATGCTTCCCTTAATTGACATCTATGCACATTGCCCACTAATGACAACTCGACATCCCTTCCACGAGCTTTAGTGGTCTCTTCAAAATCTATTGAACCAACTTGTTTCACACAAGCAAACAAGGATCTGAATTGGTGTAGTGCAATGACTACATAATTTGATGCAATTCTCGCAATGGAACATCGAGCCTAGTTCCGCGCACTCTCTCTATGAATACTGTGAGCTCTAAATGGGTATTTTGTCTTAAGCATCGAGCTGATGGTTCTCTTGAACGACACAAAACTCAACTTGTAGCTAAAGGATTTAGTCAATAATTAGGTATTGACTTTAATGATACTTTAAGCCCATTCATCAAAATTATATCTGTTAGACTATTATTATCAGTAGCTATTAGTTCTAATTAGCATGTATGACAATTAGACATTTCAAATACATTTTTTCATGGTTATTTTAAGAAAACTGTATTCATAGAGCAACCACCTGAATTCATTCATCCATAATTTTCATCTCATGTTTGTCAACTCAAAAAATCCTTATATGGTCTTTGACAAGCTTCTCGTGTATGATTTCATTGATTATCTAATTGGTTACAAGCTCAAGGATTTTTTAAATCAAAGACTAACTCATCTTTATTCCACAAATATAATGATGGATTATGATATTTTTTCTTATTTATGTGGATGACATCCTAATAACTAGCAACGATCACAAGGGTATCATAATTTTATTAAGTTTTCTCAATCAAGAATTTTCTACTCGAAATTTGGGTATTGCTCATTTTTTTTTTTATTATTGAACTTATTCCATATAAGGAAGTCTATCTCCTCTCTAAAAACAAATATATTACTGTACTTCTTCAAAGAGCTAAAAATAGATGGAGCACGTCTGGTCTCTAAACCTATTACTATAAACAACTTCTTTGCAACTTCATTGTCTAATCGACAAATCTATTGAAGCATTGTTGAAGTCTTATAATATGTTACTATCACACATCCTGATATTACCTTTGCAGTAAATCATGTTTATCAATTCATACATGCTCTCACTGAACAAAATTGGAAAAGTGTGAAAAGATTGCTTCACTATCTTAAAGGTACTATTTTACATGATCTTCTTTTATATTGCTAATCGTCTTGAGATTTACATGTATATAGCAATACGGATTGAGCAAGTTCTCTTGAAGACAGATGCTCTACTAATGGATATGCAATATTTCTTGGACGAAATCTTATCTCATGAAATTTAAAAAAGCAGCCTACGATATTTCGTTCAAGCACTGAGGCAAAATATAATGCTATAGCAAATACAACGTCTGAAATTCAATCACTTCTCTCTCAACTTTATCTTACATCAAATATTGCACCAAAAATTTAGTTTGATATTATTGGAGCAACATATCTCACAGCAAATTCAATCTTTCATGCTCGTACAAAATATGTGGAAATTGATTTCCATTTTGTTCGAGAGCGTGTGGTGACTCAATAATTATCGATTTCTTATATTTCTACATAAGATCAAATTGCTGATAACTAAGTCATTATCTAAACAACGTTTCAATAAGCTAGCAAATAAATTCAACGGAAGAAATTTCCCATTGAATTTATTCAATATGATTATACGAAAATATAATTATGATCTATTAATTATTCCTTTCATTTATTACTCTATCAATTGGTGAAGTATTATAATATTTTTTTTATTTATTACTCTGTCAATTAACGGAGTTATATAATGTATCTATATATTATCCCTTTACGAACAAATCAAAATAATTAACAATTTTATTATTTCTCTCGTTTCTATCCAATCTTATTTCTTTCACCAACGTCATCAGTTGCTAATCTCCGACGTTAATTTCCTCCGTGAATGCACGGAAGGCCACGACGACCACGCAGGCGCCCTCGGCGGACGTAAAGCGCCACTGGTTCCGCTCGCTCTCCTGGGCAAGTCGCTTGGCCGTGGACGCCAACCCTTTTCATCGGACCAAGTCACGCGCTCTGGCAGCGTTTGAGACCTCCGACACGAGATCGGCTGGCTCGGGTCGGTTGAGGGGGGCCTTGGGGTGGGCAAGCGGTCTGGACCATGTGCGGCAGCGGTCCAGTCTTGGATCATGTTGCGAAGGGAGTGGTTGGGAATGAGGAGGAGTCTGGCGTCGGGGTTGAGGGAGCGATTGGTGACCGGGCGAGTAGCATGGCCGTGTTCAAGCCATTCCTCATGCTCCAACGGTCGTAGGTGATGCCGGCGGGCACAATAACTGGATCCTCCATGAGTTCAAGCAATATCGGGCACCGGAAGTGGGGGACGAAGGAGAACTCATTGGTGGCACTGGAGCCTGCAGCAGAGAGGATCAGCCGCTTGCCTTCTCCTTGGGAATGCGCCTGCGTCGGCCTCTCCACGGAAACGCCATGGGAGATGAAGATTCGAAGAAGACGGTAGGAGAAATTAATGAGGGAAGGGAGGAGGATTAAATGGGTTCCTCCCTATTTAACATGGAGACGAATCGGGCATTTGAATGTTGACCTTTCATTTCTTTGAATGCATAGACCGCGGGAGAAACGGTAAGAGCGATCCTTCTATTCACTAACAATACTTTTTAAAAGTATTTTAATGATATATTTATTCTTGGTAACATTTTATAATCTTTGTTTAAATACAATTTTGCTTAGATATTATAATAAAACAAACTTTTTGAAAAACATTATATTATTATTGTTGTTGACTTGACAGTCTATAATAAAAGATAGACCGTGGTCAATTTTCTTCATCAACATGTAGATTACACCTTTAAATTGACCAGTTGTCCCAGGGCGTAGTACCGCTGGGGCGTATGATTTCGTGATCCAATGATTCAGACTTTAATTTTTAAGGTATCATTATCTGATGTTAACATCACAACCATATGTTTTTAATTGTATATCTGTATTTATCTTCTTCAATATCCATAGGACCGACTCACGTGGGCGGTTACAATTTTTTTTTTTTACTTTGAATTGACTAGTTGACATGTTAATTTACGTAAAACATGATGACAGGCAAATTGATGGAGTTCAAATTTTATGGGTTGACCGGTTCTATTCTACTGATTTTTACCGGTTTGGAAACTCCCATCTCTAGCAAGTTGTTCATTGAGGTTTGCTAACCAACTCAGAGATTGTGACAACACCTCAATAATGGTGTCAGATCTCAATCTTCCAAGACATAGTCGAGTGGGTTCTCTCCGACCCACTTCACCTGAAAGGTCCGTAGACGGTATACCTTAACCTATGCTCTTCTCGGTTGCTTGTTAGCCTCTATGGAGGTGGTGAAACTTTAAAAGCTTCATTTGTGACCATGAGGAACACTACCAATCTACCATACAAGCTTCATCCTTATGAAAGGGGATTTCTCGGAGGCATTTCGCTTACAGACCTCGAGTGCCCAGTACTGTGGAACAACCCAGAAGAGCTTATGGCAAACGAAAATGAAGAAAGTAACAGGAATGGCTGGACTGTGTACATTCGATGAACAATTACTATGCTAATCGATACATCTACGAGTCACAAGCTAAACTTTCTTATTGGCCTACATGCAAGCTGCAGGCTTTCGTACGAGGATGAGATGAGTGCATGCGAGATAGGCTATAGATAATTCAGATTTCTGGGTCTTCGAGTGCCGCTGCAGTCAGGTTGTTGATTTTTGGGTAAACTGCCTTCTCGTCCAGCTGATTCTGAGCCCATATCAGCATCTTGAGCATGCTTGGAAGCTTTGGATCTGCCAAAAGTATTGATTGAGTCTTGTTCACATGAACTTAAAACAGTACTTGAGTGTAAGAATATGATTGTGTGGATTTGAAAGCTCTGTGAGGAAAACTAAAAATCCACAATCACTGAGGTTTCTATGATTGAACTTGCTAGAGACAAGCTAAGCAACACAAAGATATGAAAGGAATTCGAATCTGCATTGAATTTACTAGCAACAGCCTAGATCATTCATCATGAAGCATTGAGATTTAGGTTCATGAATAGGGGATTTAGTTTTAGAACATTCAAGCAGACGTTTTATTCTATAAGAAAACAACATGAAACTCAAACCAGAATAAAAATCACCAACCTTTCTCATGACTTTGGCTTGTCAATATGGCAGCATTAAGCTCACTTGCAGTTTTCAGGCGTTGCGACACATCTAGAAGGTCACCGTAAGGACAATTCTTTACATCTTCAAATACCAAGAGAGATACTGTCTTCTCCAACTCTTCTAGGAAAGTTTGCTGCCAAAATCAGTATATAATTGAATTAGATACAAAACTAGCACATTCTTTTTGCTTGCGATCAGAAATAGCAAATAAAAAAAAAGAATAAACTGGTTTAAAATTTTGTTTGGGAAATTAATATAGTATTTTCAACCAAACAATGCAGTAGAGAAACCAAAAGGTCATGGCGCAACGGTAAAGTTGTTGCTTTGTGACCAAAAGTCACGGGTTCGAATCCTAGAAACAGCTTCTTGCAAAAAGCAGGGTAAGGCTGCGTACAATGGATCATTCCCCGGGACCCCGCATAGCGGGAGCTTCGTGCACCGGGCTACCCTTTTTTTTTTTATTTTCAACCAAACAATGCAGTAGAGAAACCACAACAAGGTTCTTAGATTTAAGCATATGATCTTATAAAATTACCAATATGAGTAGGTCAAATGCAAACCTATTTTGGTCTAAGTTGGTCAAACACAATGACAATAAACCTCATTGGATGTCTAAGTAAGCATAAAAAAACATACATTTTCTTCTCCTCTTGGTGCAAGCTCCTCTTGGGCAAACTCTAGAGCCTCCTCGATCTTTCCACTGCGAATCAGCTCAATCAATCTCTGCTGTTGTAGATGGAAATACAGTTGAGGGTTGGTATCTAGAATCTGCAAAATGAATACGCCAAGTTAAATAATATGTAAGAAAACACTTCATCTTACAGTACAGTTTATACTTTTGAAATCATATGAATACAGTTTGGAAACAACAAATTGAAGTATGTATTCCAGAACAACATATTAGGTACTAAATAAAAAGGTTCACATGAGAAGCTCAGAAAGCACTGTGCAAATATACTTCATTAGTCAAAGCAAGATCAAGTTAACTGGATGAATTGAACCATTCGGTTGTTTTAGTTTTGGCTAAAATGAGACACTATAGTGTGGTTTCGGCTTGTGCCGACAAATGATGCCGGACAAATTTTGCAGTCGCAGACAAAATTGTGGCCGTGAACGAACTTATGAACAAAACTTGCAATCATAGACAAACTTGCGGTCGGGGATGGACTCGCATAAGAAATTCACAATTGTGGATGAACTCATGAAGGGCCCACTCGCTATACTATGGGGTTTGAAGGTTTTCAAAGCTAAAGCTCACAAATGAAGTAATGGTTGTGGACAAACTCATGAACAAAGCTCGAGGTCATGGGTGAACTTGCCGAGGAAGCTCGCGGTCGCAAATCAACACTCGAAAGAAGCTCACGGATAACTCACAATAAAGTATCCACTCACCATACTGGGAATTTCAAAGGTTTTTGCATGCTAGTCGATGGATGGAATGATTTTTTTGCAAATGCAAAATGGCAAAGAATGAGATTTTAAGCAATAGAATAAATAACAATCAAATTCTTTACAGAAAAAGGTTAATATGTAAACCTAGCATAGCCTTCCACGTTTTCTCAAATCTAATTAACATCTAGAACTAGTTAAAACTTTTATTCACCCATCGTTAAAAAAACTTATATAGCCTCCACAGAACATTGAGTTTTTGATGCTAGGCATTTTATATTGGGATGCCAACATGGATTACACATTGAATTTTTGACATATTCGTGGTGATATGCAATTTACATCAAAATCACAACAAAGGTAAAAATAATGGATGTAGGGATCCCAATATACACTTTGCTGAGTTGACATAATGTTATAATAATGCCCTGTTAGCTCTGTAAAGATGGACAAGAATGCAACATGTACTTACATTTTAACACAATTTGTGAACATTATACTCATAATTTTAAAGAGCAGCCTAGGTAGCTGCCTAACATTTTAGCAGCCTCCTGCTTCACATATAAGGTACATGGTTCTTGTTAGGCAGTTGATTCAAAAGGTGAGATAGGCAGGAGGACTAGGCAGCCCAAGCAAATCACGTTGAAAACCTATCTAGGTGCCTAGTTCAGCTCATTGGGAAAAAAATGACCAACTTAGTGAAAGGGATGAGTTCAGATAATACAACCCTAAACTAACTTCCTAAATTGAGTGTATGAAAATAGATATTTTTTATATTTTGATATTGTAGTATGATGACATTAATTACAAATTTGTTATTTGTTGTCTTGCAATGTGGATTGATTATAAAGAATTGTGCAATTGATTTTAATTTTTGTTTAATTACTTGCAATGTGAAATAGGATATATTTTGTTGTTATTACATGTTTAATGATTTTTAGTATGTGTGCTTACAATGTGATATATAAATTAAGATTTATAATTGTAAACTTGAGTATCTAATCATATTTTTGTATAGTAATACCAAATTGCACAGCCTAGGTGCTTACCTACGGCCTAGAACTACTTTTAACATCTTGAATAGACTAAATATGAAAAAAATGATATTTTTTTTCTAAATTAACAAAATGTAAAAGTTATGCTAGGTTTATTATACATTAATCCATTAAAAAGTTCAACCTCCAGCAGTCTACTTAGGTTTTAATACTAATATGATCACATGGTCTAGTTTTTTGAATGTATCTCAAGCTTGTTATGACCACTTGAGGTTTGCCCACAATTGTGTTGATCTTAAAAAATATAGAAGAGCCTCATAAGACCAGTCATCCTGCCTGCAGTGCCTTATGTTAGATGATCCAAAGTTAAACAAGAAGAAAATTGAAGCTATAGATATGGTACTTTCTGAAAATTATCCTTCAACTATATCATCTCTATGATTGGTATTTTCCTGTTTAACAATGCATATGCAAAAAGACAAAGCATGAGATAGGACTATGGTTACAGCAGTCTCCGTTGATTAACTAATGTTCTATATGTGCCAGATTATAGAGTGGAAATATTAAGAACGGAGATTAGCATTACGCTGAAACTATGCTACAGAGGAAACAAAGAGTATAAGCAATTAAACAAGCTGAATGATTAGAAACTATGACAATTCTCACAATGTGAATTGCAAACCCATGCTGTCAACCGATCTAAGGATGTGAAAATATTGTGAATCTCAACAGATACATAAGTGATAATTGATTTCATATACCTATTCTAGCAAGCTTCCACTGTTTAAAGATGCCTCGACAAGTAAGTTATTGGTATTTTATACAGGGTTGCTAACCAACCAAGCTTGGCAATCAATCTCCATCAGAGTCTAGGAAAAAGAAGGTTAACCTGAAGTGTTGGTGAATAAAGTTCTTAGCTGATATATATCCACCCAACACGAAAGGTATAAGAAAATCATGATTACTGTATGTCAATAAAAGTAGAGCCAATAATTTGGTATTCTTTATGAACAAAAATTAATGTAATTTTGCCAAGTTTTCACATGCTTTCTTGGATAAATTTTATACGGTTCCATAAGTTACCAAGGGTGAGAATTCCTACAATATAGATGAAGGCTGCAAGTACACAAAATCAATTTTCAGTAGGTTCAAATACTAGCACGGGTAGCATCATATAACAACATTTAGTCGACCTAATTCCTAACTTATATATGAAAATAATTTTTTCACGTCGATCCATCTTCCTTCTCTAAGTTAGCATCGCAAAATTATACTGGCAAGTAACTTAAGAAAGGTGCAGCGACAAACTTTGATCTTACCGTGGGGTTCAAATCATTAACCTTCTCGATAGCATCCTCGACGTTGCCAGATTGCAAAGCCTGCTTCACAGCCATGCGATCAGTTATCGTGCCGAGGTCAATATCCGCTAATCACATACAAGGACAATCAAATCGCAATTATCAAGAGAAGAATCAAAACAAAAGCAAAGAATAAACTCCAAAATTCAAATTTCAGAAAATAAGTCAGAGGATACGCTCGGTGCCGGATTCAATGCGGAACTTCTCGGCGGCCTCCACATATCCTTCGGTGACGAGGAAGTTCATGACAAGCTTATTCATATCCTCCTTCCTAATCTTCACCTCCTTAAGCTTCCGCTCCCATTCCTCTCTCGTAATCACCTTCTTTGACATCAGCTGCAATACGGATCGAATCAAGATCCGAACCAAACCCTAACTGGCTTCGCCGAGAAGGGGGGAATGAAGGCAAAATTACCGGGGTCTCGGCCTGATTAAAGAGTCCAAGGAGGTAATAGAAGTGATGGGACATCAGAATATCAGATCACCAGCTCACGGCGGCGCAGCTGATCCCATCGGAAGCGCGAGGAAGAAGCGGTGGTGCCGTCGTGGTCGTTGTCGGCTTCGTAGCCCAGACAGGGGAGTGAAATATTGCTAATGGAGCCGGGGCAAAGGGATAAATATAGCCCAATTTATCATAATATAAATTTTGAAATTAATAAAATTATTATTTTTTCCAAAAAAAATAATAAACTAAGGTAATATTAAATATAAGTTAAATATTAAATAGGCCATGTATATGAACATCTACAGTACTATATTTAATTATGGAATTTGAAATATTTAGAGAAGAAAATATTTAGTTGACGATGTAAATATGGAAATTTAAATATTTAAAAAAAATATTTGATATTTAATAGGAATGCTTTAACATATTTAGTAGTCAATTAAAATTTTATTATGTTTTTAAGTTAAGTTTGTTGTAAGAATGGCAAAGTTGATTTGATTAGATTTGACAAGAAGGAAGATGTGACGGCTTATAGTATCCTATTAGAAAGTGGTATATTAGAAAGCGGTGGAAATGCTGACTTTTAAAATATATTTATTAATAAGTACATATTTTATTATTAGTATTTATCAAATAAATATTTTTAATTTAATCAATTTTAACTCATTTTGACTATTTGAAATATGGAATTACTCAATAATCTCACCTCGTTGCTCCGCACCTGCCCCATGACCTACCTTGTGAGCCTACTCTGCACGGGGCTCACGGGCTCTCGTGCCCGGGCCGAGGGACACCAGCCACACTCCGCTCAAATAGGTTCGACAATCCAAGACCGAACAGCAAACTCCGTTTCCTCGCCCCCTCTCTTTTCCACCACGAGTAAATTACCAGTGGGACCAGCATCGCAAGGCGAGTGATTCGATTTCTCCATTCTTCGGTGCCGGTGCTGAGACACGGGATCTCTATTTGGCAGATGGTTAGGCTCGATGAATACGCTCAACAGCAACCGCTCGTTTTCCACTACTCGTTAAGCCCCACGTTGAGTTTATAACCCGCGATGGGACCCGGAGTGGGACCCATAAAAGGCCGCGCGTGTTCCTCCATGTCTGCGAGATGACCCCCCGGTCGATTCCATTTCTTCACACAACAAATCCAGACATCTTCCTGTCTCTCCTTCTCTCTCTTCTCCCTTCTCGTCTCGGAATCGACGACTACGAGGTTTCAAAAAGCGAGCGAGAGGACGAGCGGCGCGTCGATTGTCGGAAGAGGAGAAGAAAGAGGGGCGATTTCCAGATTCAGATTTATCATTGCAATCCGATCCTCTGCGAGGTTTCAGGAAGCGAGCGAGAGGAGGAGCGGCGCGTCGACAGTCGGAAGGGGAGACGAAAGAGGAGCGATTTCCAGACTCAGATCTATCCCCACAATCCAATCATCGTCTTCCGGATTACCGATCTGAGATAGTCGCGAGGGATCTACATTTTTGGTGATTTTTTTTTTTTGCTCTCGGACCCCCTTGTTTTTCCAACGGTAAAGATCGCGTGCCCTTCTGGTAGAAATCGTGTTTTTCCATTTTGCCCCACTCGTTCTCTTTCATTTTGACGGATATTTGTTGAGTTGATGAAAATGTTGTCATTTCAGGCTCGGCGTTGGTGTTTTTTGGAATTTGCGTTAGGGTTTTTACTGTTAAGATAGGGGGAAATCAGCGATTGCTCAGCTATGGCGATCTCAGATGTTGGGATAGGATCTTAGCTTTTTTCTTTTGCTGTGAGTGGGTGAAGGGTTGCAACATGGCGGATGAGCGCATGAAGGCTGTGGTTGAAGAAGATGAAGTTGAAGATGGTGGCGGGGAGGTTGGGTTGCAGGAAATGATCGAACGCGAGGAGGAAGATGATGAATTGGAGCTTAGCCTCTCACTGGTCAACCAGGGATGGAATGTAGGGTTTACAAGTGATTGGCCTGCGATGAACACATCGATATGGTCAGAACAGGGTGCCGGGAGCTCCCTGGATGTCAAGAGGTCAGGACGCGTTAGGCAACTGGATACTGGAGAAGGGACGAAGGACTGGGGAGACGTGGGAGACTCTAGAGAGGGCTTGATGGAGACTGAGCCTCTGCCTCACATAAGTCCTTTGTTTGATGCTGACTATTTGGATATGAAGATGGGAACAATCTTTGGCAGGGAGAAGGATACCCAGTACAAGCGGCCTAAAGTCGTTTCCAACCAACAGTAATCCTTTTAGCGCTTTTTCAATTTCCAAAAACATATTTTCCAAAGATTCCTTCTCTTTCTGGTTATTTTATATAACTTCATGTTGGTCAAAATGCCATTTTCTCATGTTTTTACACATTTCCTCAAGATCTTTTGCCTGTTAAATTTTCTGTTTGAAGTATGAACTGGACTAGTTTGGGGCTATTAGAATTTATTTGCGCTCTTCAAACTTCTTTACTCCTTGCAATGGTTATTTTTTTAATCTTAATTTGTTTTGACTGAGCATAAATCTGAGGCCACTAGATGGAAATGTGTGCAGTATGTCCTTGTGAAAATGCACATTGATAGCTTGCTATCTGTCATCCATCTCAACCGTCTCATGTTTAAGTCTTGATGTAGAAACAGTGGCGCTCCTTATATTTGCTGCCATGATTATACAGTTGCAATGAATTTGCACTAGCGTTTAGCAATTTTTTTTCCCATGGAAGTGGATTGATGGAGTTTAAACCGATTATCTTCTGGTGTTTATTTTTATGCCCACTTGTATTTGTCATGTCTATGTGATTGAGGTTGGCTACCACTGTAAAGTCTATTTTTTAGTTTCATCATGTTTGGAAATTTGTTGTCATCATGTTTATTGCCTTGTCTTTTAGTTATGTACTTATGTTTAATTCCCAATACTTCAAACATGATTTTCTTTTCACTCTTGCACCTCTGATTTTTGTTTTTTTTTATCAGTGAAGTGCCTACCTCTTCTGCTAATCCAATTGTACCAGCAGACATTATCGATTTCATGACACTAAGTTCATCATATCAAGCTGCTGAAATGAAAGGTCAGACCTCAAACGTTCAATCTGATGATGGAACCAGCAAACCCGATGATGGGGCCACTTATGGGGATAACATAGGCACTAGAAATGCTGAAGATGTAGAGTTCAGGATGGATCTCTCAGATGATCTGTTGCATCTGGTGTGTCTTGGACTTTTTTTTTATATTTCCATTTACTTGAAACCTTGAACTCCCATTCATTATGAGTAGGGTATATTTTGCAGGTATTCTCTTTTCTAGGACAAAAAGATTTATGCAGAGCTGGGTCTACATGCAGGCAGTGGTTAATAGCCAGCGCAAATGAAAATTTTTGGAGGTGCCTAAAATTTGAAAATACAAGGATCTCCCTGCAGAACTGTATGATTTCTTCTCTTCTTCTTGTTGCCCTGATGACACACTATTGTCAAGTCTAGTTGTGTTCCAATGCAACTCTAATTAGGCAGTAAATTTCATCCAAGGCTAAATATTGGTGAGATCGATAGCAACTTAATAGAATTTTGATCATTCAATCCAACTTAAAATGGTTTGAAAGCAGAAGCACTAGAGCCCCCCTTTCCATTTTCTTAACTTTCCTTCTGATTTGAAAAGGTCCACTTTGCTTGATGAATTGTTTGAAAGGATTTTTATTCAATATGATTTGATACGAATTGTATTTTGTATGATATTCATTAAAAAAGAAAGCTATTAAGGAATCAAATTTGACTTATTAATTTAAACCTCAACCTATTAATGTAAAGTTAAATCATTGTAAAGAAAATAAAAGGTGAATCTTCTGCCACACAATGGTGGATAGGTTGATGGAGAGGGAAGCTAGTAAGTCAAGTGACAATGTTGAACATGAAGAAATTTTATTGTGGGCAGACTTAGAATTGACACCCTTGTTTCAAAAAAACAAGTCTTGTTGCATTGAGTCTCAAATTCAAGGATGAAGGTCATTGGGGAGAAGTCTTGATACATTGAAGATGTTATTCTATTCCTCTTCCTATAGCATTGTCATTGTCTTCCCCTTTTGTTGTTCCTTTATTCAACCATGTTATAGCATTGAGACTTAGACTGAGTTTACTTTGGTGGAAAGAGGGTAAGGTACTTTGGTGGAAAGAGAGTAAGGGAAGTATATATAAGTGATTCATGCTCCATATACAATATTGTGACCCTTTCCCTCTTACTCCCTTTCTCCTTCATATTTTTTCATCCAAGTAAAACCAGTCTTACAGTCAAAATTGAGGGGCATGGTCGAAGATGACTGCCCTATTTCATAAGCAAACTACAATATATTGTTTTGTTCATTGTAGCACAATTCTAAATGAACTGAAACAGACAAGTTTCTGTAATTCTTCGATCAATAGGAGATATGGATTTATATGTTTGTGAATCATGACAAGTCTGCTCCATTGATGAAATGGTGCTATTAAATATGGCATTATATCAATTCATAAATGTTAGGATATATAATATTATTCCATGCAGGTAGAATATTGTTAATCTATTTTATGAATTTTCAATTGCATCTTACAAGTGTACAACCTTGAATTTCTATCTGCTAAACTTTAGTTCTAAATATCAGCCTGAAGAAACACATGAAATCAAACAAGTTTGCATTTCACCTTGCTGCTCACATAGTAAAGATGTGTTAAATTAATTTTAATTTAAATCGTGGTGCATTAAGCAATTTTAATCTTAAGAAATTTAGAAGCCTAATCTAGGGTTTCTCTGTCCTCTTCCCTTGTCTCTTTCAAAGTTACAGTTTTAAACAGTTTGTTCATAGAACATTCCAAACTTCATCAGTGAAGGATCCTTTGAAGGAAAGGTGATTGGTAGAGTCAAAGTCCACATTGCATATTGAGGGAATATAGGTAACATAGAAAACCAAAAGAAGCCACCTAGAAGTTCTTTTTCCTCTTTTATGAAGAAGTTTCCAGTAGAAAATTCTCAATCTGAGGCTATTTGCAGTTTCCATGCTTGACAATCTAACATGTCATTGGATGGGATATTTAATATTGTGTGTGCACGAAAGTGATAGGTCTGCGAGAGGCTTCTCTCCTTACGTTGGTTTTCAAATCCAGATGTTATCTTAGTGAGAACTTACTGTTTGTTGACTCTAAATAGTTCCTCATAAACCAAATGATATTTCCAATTATTTACCTTGTATTGAATTTTGCTTTGCTCATCAACTGCTAAAGAACCATTGCAGTTATTGCTATTTGTGATCGTTACCCTAATGCTACTGAAGTGAATATGATTGGGACACCAAATGCTGATGCGCTTGTTAATATTGCAATGAATTCTCTGAGGTCCGTTTTACCATTCTTTTTTTACTTTAACTAAAATTTTAATGATTTTACTCAGAGTTGTCCCTTACATGTTAGTTTGCCATAATTCACAGGAGACTTGAAATTTTAATCTTGGACAAGGGGCATTTCAGTGATGGATTTTTTCATACATTGACGGATTGTCCTGCACTAACCAGTTTGAAAATTTCCGATGCATCTATTGGCAATGGTATTCAAGAGATTACTGTATACCATGAAAATTTACACGAGTTGCAGATGATAAAATGTAGAGTTCTTCGAGTTATTGTCAGGTGATTATACTTCCAATTGATCAGTAATATTATCTTTTCCATAACCATATTGTAATATATAAAATAATTATTTTGCATAACATTACTTTGCAGATGTCCTCAGCTACAAACTTTGTCACTGAAGCGCAGCAGCATGGCCCATGCCTTGCTTACTTGCCCACAGCTACATTTGCTGGATCTATCTTCCTGCCACAAATTATCAGACACTGCAATTCGAACAGCTGCTATGTCCTGTCCTTTATTAGCATCTTTAGACATGTCATCTTGCTCTTGTGTCACTGATGAAACCATACGTGAGATAGCTTCCACCTGTCCAAACCTATGCATTCTTGATGCTTCAAACTGTCCAAATATTTCATTAGAGGTTAGTTTTTTAAGGCCCTGATATTTTGTAGCAATACTTCTAAGTTGTGTTTACCAGAGCTTGTGTTTGGATTTTCTAGTCAGTGAAACTCCCAAAGTTAATGGATTTAAGGCTTGAAAGCTGTGAGGGAATAATATCTGCTTCTATAACTGCAATATCTTACAGCCAGATGTTAGAGGTTAGAGGCATACGACCCTTTTTGCATTTAGTGGGTTTCATTTTGTTAATTTTCTCACCTTGAGATATTGCAGTCACTGAAGCTTGATAACTGCAGCATGCTTACTGCCATGACACTTGATATGCCAAATTTGCAGAGTATAAGTCTTGTTCACCTGCGCAAGTAACAATTTCTTTGCTTTCTCCTCTCCTCTTTGATTGTGTTTTTTCTTTTCTGTAACCAAAGCTAAATTTGCACATGTATTAGATTTGTCTATTTAGATTTGCGGAGTCCTGTGCTCAAGCAGATCAAGATTTCTAGGTGTTCAGCACTCCAAGACATAAGTATTATTTCGAATGTTCTTCAGGTTCACTTTCTCTTTTCTGAAACTAGAATTTATTTTCTATTCTATTATAAAATTCTATTGAAGTGAAAATGATTTTGAAAGTATGACCCCCCTGATTCTTGTTTATGCAGAAACTGGTATTGCAAAAACAGGAAAGTTTGGCTTATCTGTCACTGCAATGCCAAAGCTTGCTAGAACTGGACCTCAGCAATTGTGATTCTTTAACAGATTCTCTTGAAGTTTTCAATAATGAGGGAGGTTGCCCCAAGCTGAGGTCATTAATTCTCGACAATTGCCAGGTCTGCTGTTTACTTATATCAGTGTTCTCATGATGATATTGAATTTCAGTGATTCTTTAATGTTTAGTTATGTCAGTGTAGTAGATAACAATATTGAATTCCCATGAAGATATATGCTTTCTAAGTATTAAATGTGGTTTAGACATTGTGCTTTTGATATATTGTAGCAAAGGTGGAATTCGCCACCCCAGTGGCCCCACACCGGTCGGCCCCACGACCATTTGTGAGGAGGTAAATCGGGAAGCTGTAATTGGCTAGTGCGGGGAGGGCTTTTTCCTCGGCTTTGCCGAGATTCATACCCTTGCCCTATTGTAGCAGCTCTACCCCGCACTAGCCAACTCAACCTCGCCCCGGGGCATTGTGCTACTGATATAGATGCTATTCTAGGTGCAATATATTGTTTCAATTATAGGTACCAACAGAATAGACATGAAGTAGCTTGAAAATTCAAATGATCAGAGCAATGAAAAAATAATGAAAAGAAGATAACATAAATATTCTGTGTAGGTATTTAATGTAGTGAGAACACTTCATTATATATTAAAGAACATGTGCGATCATCCAGCTTATGGCATATTTGCATATATGTTATGTGAATGCATGTACATGTGCATATGCCATCATTATTAAGCAATTGTTTAACATTAATTGTACTTGTTAAAATGGAATTCAAGTAGTTGTTGAGAATTTGATAAAAGCAATTCAAAAGGATTAGCTATGCATATCATAGGCAACAAAATGCAACATGAAATGCAAGTTTTGTCAGAATATATAGTCTACTTCCACATGGGATATTATACTAGAAAGCACACCAATAAGGATCTTGTGTTCATTTGCATTCTTGCCTTATAGATGCATGCACCTTTGTTAAAGTTGATTGCCTAACCACGTATTTAAAATCTGTTAGTTGCCATTATGAGGGACTAGACATTGGATACGTGAACCTATATCACTTACAAATTACAATACTTAGCTTCTTATTTATAAGATATATATACTTATCTGGCATAATTCATGATGTTACTACTGATATATGGCAATCTAGCTGTTATCTTGAGCATTTTGTTTTGGAAATTTTGAAAGGCTTCATTCAGTTCATGATGCTCATTTCCAAAATCCTTATTATTCACCGTTCTATTTTTGGTTTGATGTTATGTTGTAAATCATGTTAAAAAATAACTGGCTTGTTTATATTTATTCATTGATGGTTTCATTTTGTCCAGAGCCTAAGTATAATTGACATTAAAAGTTATACTCTAGTCTCCCTATCCTTGGATGGGTGTCGTGCCATCACTACCCTTGAACTGTCATGTCCAAATCTTCAAAAACTAAATCTTGACGGTTGTGATCACCTTGAAAAAGCTTCATTCTGTCCGGTATGTGACTGTTGTTCATTCTGCAATTTGTTTCATGTAATCACTTTTATTCCCAAGGGAAATTTCTCTGTATATTCTAATGATCATTGTTAGCAAAAGATTAAAAGTTTTTTTCTATATTTTGCGGTAGCTTTTTTAAATTTAGATTTTAGTTTTTTCCACCTAATGAAATAAGGCTTAGTTGTTGTTGGTAGCTTTTTTAAATTTATAATTTTTTATATGTTAAGATCATGCACTTTCTATCCTGTATGTATTGTGAACTAAATGTCAAATAAGAGTTTTTTTATCAAGGTAAGTTTAATATTATTTTAGAGGTCTTTCAGATGTTTCTTTTATAAAAAAACGGAACCTAAAATGCTTGAATTTATAAATTTTAACCATCAATAGAGTCAATTCTCTGTTGCAAGCTTTATTAGAATTTAACATTGGAGCAGATCCTTGACCAGGTGCAAAGTGCTCTCAGCTGTTAGATGCTAGATTAGTTATTCTGATAATCTATTTGGTGTTGTTAATTAAATCTTGTAACTCATTCTGAGTAATTTTTGGTAATGCAGCTGTTAAAATCTTGCAGCGGCGATGTTTTTCTCAAACTGTTGTAAACTAACACTGCTTATCCGTCTTGTTGATGAAATTTTAAGCTCACTATATGCAATTGATTGGTTTGCCGAATCTCGCATAGATGACTATTTTCTTAATACGTCACCTGTTAGAATTTGGAAACTGATGCTATTGCCTATTCCTCACAGATGTACTTGATCGTGTTTCACCTAGCTATTATTGCATTTTTTTTTTTGCTCACAATGTTTTGAATTTGATGCTTTACTGCTACTTTGGATGATTGCTGGGAACTTCTTTCCTCTTTTTTTTTTAGTTGATTTGGTAAAATGGATTCCTAACATGTTTTGGGCATTCAGCCATGTTACTAAATGACTACTGCACAACACCTTTTATATGCCTTGATATCAATCCTGACTGTTTCTTAGGTTGGTCTTGAATCGCTTGATTTGGGTATCTTTCCACGATTATGTGTTCTGCGGATTGAAGCACCAAAAATGCTACGGTTAGAGCTTAAAGGATGTGGCGTGCTGTCTGAGGCTTATATTAATTGCCCTTGTTTGGAGTCCTTGGATGCTTCCTTCTGCAGGTTATCTACTGTCAGTTTCTTCCCTTGGAATGACTGTTTTCTTTTAACAAAACTTACGTTTAGTCTGTTTTGCAGTAAGTTAAGTGATGAATCATTGTATAGAACAGCTGGATCATGCCCACAAATCAGATCCTTGGTCCTGTCATCATGCCTATCTGTTGGACCTAATGGGCTATCTTCCTTGCATATGCTTCAACATCTGGCTTTACTGGATCTGTCCTATACCTTTGTGACAAACTTACAGCCTGTTTTTGACAATTGTTTTAAGTTAGAAGTAAGTTTTTTTTAATGTTTTCTCTTAATTTTGTATCTTTATTTTGATTCATATTTGTGATTTTGATCTGAGCTGTTTGCAGTCATTCAAATTGATTTCCATGAATATACCTGATAAAAGTTCAAATTGGTCACTTGTATCATAGTTTGTCGAAGTGTGCACCATTTGAAATTTACTCTAAAATGTATCATGCAATTTATATCAAATCAGTGGAATATGGTATAAATGTGTTCAGATGAAAAAAACTTTGAATATCAAAGCTAATTTCTTGTCACTGCCCAGGGTATTCTTTCACATACCAGAAAGTACCCTCACCTAGTTACAATTTGTTGGAAAATACCCACAATTATGATAGTAGAGAGTGTGCGCCATCTAGAATTTACTATAACATGTATCATGTAGCTTTGAATATCTAAGCTACTTCCTCGTCATGGCCCAACATATTCTTCCATGTAGTCGAGAGTACCCAACCTAGTGACAATTCACAGTTATGATACTACGAGATGAGACATGCTAAGCTAATACTAAACGAAATATACATTTTATTATTTTCAAGTAGAATAACAAATTTACTAAATGCAAAACAAAACATTTTGTATAAGTGAGACCAGGAGAGGAAAGAGATTTAGGGATAGAGAAAGCATTTTTGGGAAGAGGGGAGGAGTGGTGTTCACTGATGGTTCCAATAGACATTGCCTGCACTTGAGCGGGAGATTGGGCCAAGTGTCAACATGAAGGAGGAGGAGAGGTGCGGAAGAATTGGGAGAATGGGTTACTTTGGGAGAGAGGAAATAGAAAGGAATTCAAGTAATTCTAAGCAACTCAAAAACTCCACTAAATTAAACCAGACATGATTGAACCAGTTTTCCTAACATCAAGTTGATTCAACCCCTAAAACTAAGTAAAACAAGTTCAAATCGAGTTCGATTTGAACCTTAATCACCAGACCTACTTGAAGGACTAAATCAATCTCTCACTAAACCTCATACGGTCCCCCAAACTCAAATTATTGGTTTGGTTTTGCTTGATTAGTCAATAAAATTTAAAATTAAATTATGACTAGGAAATTAAATGGAAATAAAATTTGATATGTAACATTTCTTTGCCTGCAAGCATATTTTCATCTTTTCAGCCTCACAATATCATTCAGATATTTTGTTTAGTTATAAATCCAGTTGTAAGCTTGCACAAATAATGATTCTGTTTTTGGGATTTTAATATGCAGACATTAAGGCTCTCTGCTTGCAAGTACCTGACAGATTCTTCCTTGGGTGCCCTTTATAAGGAGAGTGCACTTCCAGACCTACGAGAATTAGATTTATCATATTCATCTGCTGGGCAGTTGGATATACTAGATATTCTTATTTATTGTACAAATTTAGCTCATCTGAATTTGAATGGCTGTGCAAATATTCATCAACTTGTCTGGAGCAATTTATCTCAAAAGTTTGTCAATTTCTGTTCACCTTCCATATCGAAAGCTAGTGACAAGGATGTCTATCTGAAGAATGGCCGTCTGCTTCAAATTTTGAACTGCACTGGTTGTCCAAACATTACAAAAGCCCATATTTCTTCAAGTGCTAATTGTTTTTATTTATCTAAAATAAACCTTAACTTATCTATAAACCTGAAGGAGGTAGATTTGGCATGTGGCAGCCTCTGTATACTAAACTTAAGGTAATACTTATTCTGAACAGTTTGATCAAATAAATGGTTCTTGCTATGTCTCTCTCTATACTTTGCTGACACATCTTACACTGTTTAGTTATTGCAATTCCCTGGAGTTCTTGAGGCTCAAGTGTCCAAGACTAAACAATCTCCAGCTCCTGGTAAATGACTGCTTGTGATTATTCAGATTGACGATACTATAATAACAGGATTTGTGTTTGGGTTGGGAGAGGGGTGCTTGGATTTAAGTGATTTTTTAATGAACTGGTTGTTGTCGTTAAGTGTTGTGTTTTGTCTTTAGTTTTTGTTCTTCTTCTAATGTCAATATTCCAGAAAGAATGTGTCAACTTTGATTTGGCAATTTAATATGATAACATATGGGATTTGTGTGAAAAACTTTTAGACAGCATGTTGTCATATTGCAAACAAGCTTTCATCCATGGCATTAGCGTACCATAAATTTACTTTTTACATATGCGATAACTAAACTTGCAGATTATATGATCCTTTTTACAATTTATCACTGGATTCTTGTTCTGCTTTTATGTGAGCATTTTCTTTAATCTACAGGCTTGTAGCATGCTAGCTGAAGAACAGTTGGAAACTGCAATTTCTCAGTGTCCTACCCTGGAAATTATGAACATTGACTTTTGTCCTAAGGTTAGATATGATATTTACTTCTTGGTACATTATTTGATATCATATCTACATCTTGGTTATGTTTTTCATCGATTCAATGTACAAAGAGGACTTAGATTAATCATGTTTGCAATCACTTGGTAATATAAGCTAGAAATTTGGATTTCGTAATTATATGTTCATAAGCACCAAAATATTGATTGGGTTTCCCAAGTAATTAATCAATCATCATTCCTGTATCAATGGTGGAAGAGATGGATAAGAAGCTTTGGGCAGATGCCATTATGGTGCGTTATCCGCACCCAATACACAATAGAATTGATAGGCATCAGTAGAGATATGGTTTGAAGATAGATAGAGAGGATAAAAAAAGCCTAATGTTAGAAATATTAGGTTATTAGTGCTGTGGGTTTAGACCCACGTAAGATGTTTAGGTTTAGGGTTCATCATGAGCCTATATTACATGTAATGGGTATCTTTCACAAAACAATCTTCTATCCCTCCTTAGCAATTTAATTCAAGCCGTGACTTTATTTCTCAGTTTTCATGTTCCTCTTTGGTTCGAGGGGCACTACAATCCAGATCTCAGACTCCCTCTGTTGGAAAATTTCTCTCTTTGCCTTTGTCCTCATGCTGCTTAACCACCGTGAAGCCTCTTTTTCCATTCAGGAAGACAATTTGCGATCTCCCCTCATCTCCTTCTTCATTGTGTTGTTGTCAATGCCATTGCCTTTGCCATGTAATTTCTTGTTCTCTAGCTAGCTATATCTTTTTTCTTCCTTTCTGATTCATTTTATTGATGCTCTCTTCTCTACAAGCTTCACTAGTCCTCTTCCGTTGCTAATGCAATGGCCATCAAGTCCCTGCACCAAGCTTTACTTATATCTGTCTTCTTCAGCCATTCTCAAGATTGTTGTGAACTCTACTAGAGGATCCTTCACAAATGAGGCCTTAATCACCATGAGGAGCACTAGGTGCCTGATGCAACCATGGATCTGCACTGAAAACTAGTATAAATTCAATGTTCTCTGTATTTCAATGCCACCAGTGTTCCTCTTTCCATGAGCAGGGCCCTGGACCAGCCCTATACTACTTGTTTCTTAGAGTTCTGTTACTGACTTTCTTCAAGATTATATGGCTCTGCTTGTCTTCCTCTCCATTGGATTTCTCATAATTGATCTTGCATCTTCTATGTCATCTTTCAGCACTTACTGATTTCTTCTGGCTTTCAGTATTTCTAGGTTCTAGCAATGATTTCTTAATTCCTCTTTCAAATAGCAACTTGTTGCTTCTTTGTAATATATTTTCAGCCATGCTTGTCTTTCCCTTCCGATGCTTACTACATCTTATGAGATGCAATCTTCCATCCTGTCAAGACCCAAACAGTACAATTTCTTCCTGCACTCTTTCAAAGCAAACATCTTTGCTTTTCATCTTTTCCACAAGTACCCTTGTTAGTTTTTTCCATTTTCAATTTTTTTGCTTCCTACTATATGAACTGCAGCAACAAATTCACTTGAGAGATGAATTTTGTAGTGTTTTGCCATTCAGCAATAGGCATTCAGGACCAAAGAAGGAATGCTTGCTTTCTGTCAACTCTTTCTGAAACTTAGTTTCATCGGCTTGCAAAAGTGCTACTTCATCTTGGGCAATGTCTTAGTCTATTTTTTTAGTTTATGTAACAAGCTGTATTTAAATAGTTGCTCTGCTCCAGCTTAAGGGGAATGCCAGAGGTATTAGATTAAATCCGTGCTTGATGTTTTGGAGTTAGAGATTATGTTTTTGTCCTATACATACATCTACATTGGCAAGTTTGGCGAGTTTACAAAAACAACTAAATACATTCTCATTTCTGCTACTTTTAACATCATAAAGGTTAGAGGAACTGCCATTTAGGTTTCTAATTTAGTGATTTATCTTGTCTGTATCTCAATCCAGATATTCTAATTGCTGTATGGGTGAACTATGCCCCTTGTTTTCAAGAGTGAAAATTTCTTTTCATAATACTCACGGTGTTTTCTGTTGCAGATACATAGTAAAGATTTTTATAAATGGCATGCAATTTGTCCCAGTCTCAAGCGCATACAAAGCTGCTCATAGAATTTGCTCCACGATCCGCAATCCTTTTTGAGTGTAGCTAGTAGAAGTAAGCAGATTGTTGGCTTCGAGGCCGGCTATTTTGTGCTCTTTTATTGTAAATTTTAATGCCACTCGTCGCTATTTATAAGGCTATTAGATGTAGATGCACTATCATGCTTGCCTTTTAGCTTCCATACTTTCCAGACCTTTTTTCTTTTTCTTTTCTACCGTAGAGAGGGTGGTACGAATATATGTATTATTGAGATGAAGTTATAGTATGCAGACTGTTGAAAAACCTTGTTTAATTGAAATTCGAAACAGAATGCTCTCTTGGTTTACTTTGAAGAATCAACTCAAATAATCAGTCCGGTGTTCATTCTCTTAGTTTCCTCGACTTCGAATGGAGGCAAGTAGTTCTGTTCATCATCTCACCGTCTCTATCATTCAGCAGGTGAATCACGAACCAGTTCAGCTGCTGCCCATTTGCATTTAGTATATTGCTTAGTGATGTTCATTATGATATTATTTTATAATCCCTATAATATTATGTTATTTCATTAAAATATTATTTTGGTAAAAATAAAAAACAAAGGCGTTTTTTTTTCAAAAAAGAATCCCTTTCATTATTTTATTTTAAAAATACATTGTTGCAGAAGTTATTTGGTAGTTATCATAATGTCTTTAAAGTAAGTTTAGAATTTAAGATTTAGAATTTATATTGCTATAGAGTAATTATTAAAATGTGTAGAAGTTATCTAGTAGTTATAATGTATTTAGTATTAGTTTAGGATTGTAGTAGTTACATAATAGTCTATACAATTGGTATTAGTTTAGGATTGTAGTAGTTACTTAATAGTCTATACAATTGTTTTAAAGTGATTTTGGATTAAGTTGGCAATAATATTGTTATCCTAAATCCTAAATATTAATCTCACACTAAATATGCTGTTGTAGCTATCAGTAATTTTTACATGTTATAACAATAGTTTCTACATAACATAAATGGTAGGATTCAATCAAAGTCCTATATTAAAAAAATTTGGTAAAGATCATAGATTTAAAAGGATGTAGGATATCTTCATTGGAATGAGGCCTTTTGAGTAGAGCCCAAGAGCAAAGTTATAAGGACTTAGACCCAAAGTGGATAATATCATGTCATTGTGGAGATAGTATCAGAGTCATGGTCTAGACCATATGTCATGTGGGGTGACCTTGAACGAAGTTAAGGGTGAGCCAGGGATAGGTGCAGGTCAGGGTGACCGGATATTTGCGGGGGGAGGGCAAGTAGATCAAGGTGATCGAATGCTCATGAGGAGGCCCGGAGCAGGTCACCCCGGAGCAGGTCAAGGTGACCAGATACGGATGCTTGCAGGGAGGCCCAGAGCAGGTCAGGATGACCAGATGTTCGCCGGGAGGCCCGGATCATAAGAGTAATTGTGGTCCTTCGTTTGATGGGAGGATTATTGGAATTCAATCAAAGTTCCACATTAAAAAAAATTGGTAAAGATCATGAGTTTAAAGGGATGTAGGATATCTCCATTGATATGAGGCATTTTGGGTATAGCCCAAGAGCAAAGTCATGAGGGTCTAGACCCAAAGTAGACAATATTATGTCATTGTAGAGATATGTGAATATCCTTTGGGCGTAATAATAAATTCATCTTAAACGTAGCTATTGGGTAATTTTTATATGTTATAGAAGTTGTAGGTATCCCGAGTTAGTTTTGATGTGGTCAACCAAATGAAGTTAGGTCCTTTGTGTTTGATGTCTTGTGTCTAAGTGTGTAAGAACTTAGGAACACAAGAAGTCGAGTGGAAGACGTAGCGGATGAGAATGATGGCATGGGAAGGGAGTCGACGAACTCAATGCATCCGAGGAATAAGAAGCTGCGGAAGAGTACACTGGTGGACGAGAAAGACCCACACGACGTATCCGAGGGACGAGAAGCCGGAAGGAAGCTTACTTGAGGAGAAGATAAGAATTGGGTTTGGGTGAGCTCAATTTCGGACGGTCGGAGCATCACCCAAACAAGAGTGAAAAAGAGTCAACCAGTTTTGAAAGTTAATTGGTCGAGTTGGCTAGTAAAAGTCGCTCTCGCACCTGGTGGAAGGCTCCCTCAAGGTGATGGAAGAAGCCCTAGCGCTTGGTGGAAGGTGCCCTTAAGGTGATGGAAGGCGTCCTCATGCTTTTTCATAGAAGGTGCCCTTAAGGTAATAGAAGGTGCCTTTAATCTGGTTGGAGGCGCCTCTAGTAGTCGTTAAGCTACCGTTTGAAGAGGATAAAACTCTATGGCTATGAGGATAAACTCTATCCTCCTGGAGGTGTCCTGGACCTCTTTGGAGGCACCTCCAATCGACAAAAACCAACGATAACTTTTGTCCAGGAGGTTATAGAAAGCCCCATGGAGTTAGAAATTAATGAATAACTCTTGTATTTAATTCTTAACTGTTTCTGAGTGTTCAACGACTGTAAGAGACTTCTTCGCCTATAACGAAGGAGATTTTACTAATTTTTTCATTACTTTGAATTAATAACCACGTAGGTTGTAACCCAGTAACTGATATGTCTCTTACCTTTATTTCTATTTATTGTTGTTATGTTGATTGCTTAATTAATTTGATTATCCTTGCTAAGCAAAAGTAAGAGATTTGGCTAACTTTTTTTTTGAGGCTATCCCCCCGGCTCCCTCTTTAGACATAGTCTCACATTGAAAACGCATAGGAAAGATCATGAGTTTATAAAAAAAAAATCCTCTATTGGTATGAGGCCTTTTAGGTAGAACTCAATAGTAAAACTATAAGGGCTTAGAGCCAAAGTGAATAATATCATGTAATTATGAAGATATTTGAAATCTTTTAATTCTAACAATTGGTATCAGAGTAAGGTTACTCTTCACTGGACTAACCGCCGGAAGAAGCATGAGCCATAGCTATGATCCAAGATCAAACCATGTGGGTGAAATCTTGAACGAAGTAAAGGAGACCCTGAGCAGGTCAGTGACTTGATGCATTAGGGGAGGCCCTGAGCAGGTCAAGAGTAACCCGATGCTTAAGTATGAGGCTTTTTGGGTAGAGTCCAAAAGCAAAATCATGAGAGTTAAGACCCAAAGTGAACAATATCATGTCGTTGTAGAGATATCTGAAATCTTTTGGTCCTAACAGGACTAACTGTCGTCTAGAACACAATTGACCAGAGCAAATATTTATCCACCAAAGTTCGAGGGAGACTTTGCTATATGGAAGAAGTAGATGGAAGTATTTTTTAAAATAGATTTTTACATATTACTTGAAATTAAATATGGTTTTACAGCATCCAGAGATCAGCAAGGTGCCAAAAAAGAATAATAATTTTGGAGCAAGAAGGATCAAGCCAACTTTGTGGCAAATGACATAGAAGAGTTCCATTTGCTAAATGTTTTACCATTGCAAGAAGTCAATTAGATCGACACTTACGACTTTGCAAAAGAACTCTAGGAGAAATTTTTGGAACTACATGAAGAGACATTGGAGGCCAAGCTACCAAGATAGTGTTGGACCGCGTTGGGTCGACTAGAAGGGGGGTTGGATAACTCTGTAAAAAACAAACAACCCTTCTCCGACTTCTTAAACTAACACTTGCATAAATTAAAAGCAGTAAATAAAATAGAAAGAAGAGACTCACAGACTTGACTTGGTTACAACCAAAGAGGTTGTTAATCCAAGGAATGAACATGCACTAACTATCTTCTTCAGGCGGAGAAGCCTCTTACAGCAGTGAAGCGCAAAAGAATAGAAGCTAAACTAAAAGAAAGCGTATAAGTGTTGGAAATGCTAATTGCTTGAGATGATTAAAGCTTCTGAACCAAGACTATATTTATAGCCTTGGTTGGGGCGCCTGGAAGGGTTCTAGGTGCCTGAAAGGGGATAAAGTTTTATCTCCCTCGCAACGGATCACGTTTAACGTTATCCGGTCAAAATCCACATTCCGGGCGCCCGGACCACAAAGTCAACCCAGTTGACTTTTTCGGTTGGGACCCTCTGCTCCGGTTCAGCTCACCTCGGTCTGGATCTTCCGCTCCGACTCGGCTTGCTTGGGTGATCTCAGCCATCCGGATAGGGCTCACCCGAACCCAACTTCTGAGCTTCTCGAGCAACCTTTTTCTCCGGCTTCTCGTCCCTCGAAGCCCGTCAGCTATCTTCCGTGACGTCCTTCTCGCTAGCTGCATCTTTTGCTCGACTCCCTGTGCTCCTAAGCTCCTGCACACTTAGACACAAG
>JBBMJZ010000002.1:1645752-1660695 GCA_037833815.1 Zingiber zerumbet
CTTGACCTTTTTATACTTCTCCCAAACTTTTTCCCTTTGTTGGGCTCTGTCAAAATCAGTTTTTCACCACTTAGACCTAGTTTTCTTAGTTTACACTCTGAAACAAACTTGTAGATCTTGAAATTATCTACATTTCCATAGGTAGTTCAACCCATGGCTCCAACCGTGCTGAAAGTTATGAACATTCGAATTTTAGTTTGCAGTTTGGGTTATGTAAATTTGTCAGATTTACAGGGCTCCTCCAAAATATATTTTTTAACCTTTATATCTAGTTTTCTCAGTTTTCACTCTGATGAAAAGTTATAGATCTTGAAATTATCTAACTTTTGATAGGTGACTAGACTCATGGTTCCAACTGAGTAGAAAATTATGATCATTTTACTTTTGATCCACAGTGTAAAAAAATATAGGATTCGACATGGTCATATCTGAAAAAGACACAACCATGCTAAAAAGACACACCTATTCCTAAAAGGCACGACTAGGCCATGAAAAACACTGGATTACGCTAGATTTTGATACGACCGTACCTATAAGCACAACTCAATATTTTGGAGGCTCTAGAATTAGTTTTAGCTCTGTTTTTCATCAAATTTCTTCTGTAGGAACATTCACGTGTTAAGGAACATGGTTAGAGCATATTCCTTGATTAAAATTTCAATTTGAAAGTCTTTTTCTTCATGTATGCTTCGTGTGTTTGGTTTTAAGCTAGTGTTGAGCCTTTTCGATCCATTCTTCGTCTGTCTTGTCCATAGGAGCATGCTCGTATTATGGGACATGGCCAGAGCATGCTTCTTCCACCAATTTCACGTTCTAAGGCTTTTTACACCATTTTTACTCTTGAAACATGTCCTATCAATGAAAACAAACAAATAACATTTTTTTGAACTAAAAGAGTAAAAATAATGAAATCACATAGAAATAGGGTGTGTGAATACAAATCATGCTCATAAAATACAACAAGATATATGTTAAACGATGCTTAAAAATAGGTAATCTATACACATTCGAGGGGCATAGAGGTACGGGAGATACACGAGCGACATGCTCGAATTAAGGAGATACTTTGTCATAGGCAAGTGTTTGTAGTAGCATTCACTCTCGATTCATAGATATCATGCTTGCATCATTTGGAGTCCTAGGAGATTGAGGATTCTGATGATTTCCTTGTTGTGTAGATGATTTTAAGGTATGTTATCATTTATCTTAGCTTTTAATTTTTTTTTAAGTCAAAAATATTGCTATCATTTTCTTTTAAATTATATGCATACCTAATGTATTATAATTTTCCATGATCATTTTCACATGTTACATATTTCTATCACTATATCCCAGATATCCAAAATCTAAAGTGAGGTATACTTTTTTATGTTGTATTATATTTTTATCAAGATGTCTTGAATAGATAATATAAACTTTGTGTCCAAATTTTGATATAGTATACAATAGATTCTATAAGTTTTGGATATTATCTTTTTTGTGTATGGATTATATTGGTTAAGTTGATATGGGTGTTTGTTAATGTGATTTTGTGTTGTGAACTTGTTGATATGGATTGTATTATGAGCTTGTTGTAAAAATTATCGTTTGTGATGAATATATTTAGATATAAACAGGGAAAATGGACGAAAATGGGGGAGTTTTTTTTTAATGAAGATTAGCGATGGATTTTAATATCCGTCACTAATATATCGACATGTTTCATTTATCAAATTAGTACATCTCCGTCGCTAATTATAGACAAATATTAACTTACCGTCACTAATTAAATACGGATTTATATAAATCCAGTGCTAATTTATTTACGGAATCTAAATTCTATTCAAAATATGAGCGACGGATAATAACTCACTATCGCTAATTAGTGACAGATTAACTTACGGAATATAACAACGGAATATATAAATTCATTGCTATTTTTAATGACAGCATATATATATTCTATCGTTAATCAACGACAGCGTTGTATTTTCCATTGTAAAGGACATCAACGACAGAAATCAAGCGACAGATTATCAATGTGGCAAAAGGCGATTCGCTCGCCCTCAGCGCCCCCGCCAACCCGTCCCTAGGCCAACACGGAGGAGGTAAATCACGGGTGACTACTAGCCATTAGTGCAAATGGCCAAGACATGGGAGAGGTCATGCTCGGTCACGCCGAGTTTCGACCCCAAGACCTCATGTGGCAACTTCCCATGTCTTAACCATCGCACCGCCCCGAGGGGACAAGCGACAGATTATCAATGGAAGCACGGTTGGATGTGCATGATCTCCTTAATTAACAAACACATATAAAGCAGCGTGAAATGAACTTCAGGCACCAACTTAACTTGTCAAGACAAGCTCGGAGCTTGGATCGCTTCTCTCCTAAACTGAAGGCCCAGGAATTGACTTACAACATAACTTTTGAACAATGAAGGCCCAGGAATTGACTTACAACATAACTTTTGAACAATGAAGGCCCAGGAATTGACTTACAACAGAACTTTTGAACAATTGACTAAGGAAACTCGGTGCAAAACTTTAGTAGCAGTCCAAAGGAGGACAAACAAAACCGAATAGCAATCTACCTACTTCTCACATTATATATTTCGCTAACTGCTGCCGTATTTATAATAATCAGCCGCTGTCTTCTCTACTTGCCATTAATCTAAACTATATTAGTTGCAGGAACATAAATTAGCATCAGAGGTCGCAACAAGGGGCATGGAGATGCTTCTTGTCTAGTTTAGGCCCATGCAGACGTGCACCCATCAGCTGTCTCTGACCCTGACCTGACCCTGTTTCAGCATTATGTGGGTGCACACATCAGATGCATTTACTGGCGAGAGCATTAAGTCGATTGGACAACCACTACAGCTATGAATTCTTCATGCCACAATCTGCCGTCCGTCGGCGAACAGGGACCTCCCTTGTTCATGCATTCACATGACCAGGCCCTAGAATCCAGTCTTTGTCTCGCCTTTTTGGAGCACCGAAACAAGTGACTTCAGGTTCATGTTTCCGGCTGCTTCGCCCTCCTTTTCTCTGCTCGCATTGAAGGAGCTTAATATTTAAAATATTTATTCAGACGCATTATGATTCATACTCGTGCGTTTGTATATATAATCTCTCATGCTAGCCAGGCAAGACAGTTAGCCATGATGGTAGCTTTCTGAACTGAGGGGAGGGCCCTTCTTTATCGATTCGTCTACCAGCTATATATACAATTAATAAGCTGTCTCCTCACTGGTGTTATTAATTCCTCCGGCCCTATGTTGGTGCCACCTTTAAATTGCAATTGATTACTTGCTAAAATATACCGAACTCGATCTGTGGCACTTAAAACGACATTATAAATTAAGCTTGTTAAAGGCTGTGGGCAGAAAGATATATACAGTGTTGGACGTATATAATATAATCTATGGTCTTATTCAGATAAACTAATGTTTTCTACGCGTGCTTACGGGAACTGTGGGTTAAACCTTATTTATTTTTAATTTGGTCGTACTGTCGTGGGTTAAACCTTATTTAATTAATTCCATTTCGCAGCAACCATGTTGGCTAGCTGCTCGTTGTTCTGGATGCAGTAGCGCACTAGGTAGGGTTATCACTGAATTTACTTGGTTGTATGTGCATTTATAATGATGATTAAGAAAGTGATTAATTGTTTAAGCTTTAAATTACACGCCTTGTTTATCTCATGCAGACGTTTAACTTTCATGGATACAATGATGTTTTTGGTCCTGTTCATTATGGCAGGCATCTATCCTTTTGAAGGCACGCGTGCACACAGTCACACGCGCGGAAGATGTTCAAGACATTACACATTTCTCATTTTATTGTCAATTAAGATTTAATAACACTTTATGAAGTACAATGTGTCGACATGGATGATTACAAAATATGGGCCTTTGAGTTGGTACGTAAGTGGTTCATTTATAACAATGAGTAAGCGTTCGAGCGACAGTTATGATAAATAATTCTTTCACTTAAGAGATCGTACTTAATGTAATTTACTTTTCTCCATCTCACCTTAACATCTATTAGTGTGTGCATTTATCTGTTAAGATATTTCTTATATATTTTATAGATAATTATTTTATAAAGATAAGTATTTATCATTAATTATTTACTTTTTTTATATATATAATTAATGATAAAATCTCATAAATTAATCGTTATATTAATCTAAAAGCATTTCTTAATCGGATAGATATCTAGAGAGGACATGGATATCTAGATTAACACTGATTATGACTAGGTCGAGATAGACCGAGAGATGGATATCCAAGTTATACTTAGGGGTGCCTTGATTTTAGAGGTACACTGGACACGACCCGCTCAAGAGGAGATAACATATTAAGCATCATTGGTTATTCCTCTTATGAACGAGTGTAACTGATATTTTGACTTGGGATCTTCATTTATTCTATGCGTGGAGTTATGTGCTTTGACGCCGTTAAAAATAATCTTTAATCGAATTATGATTAATACGGTAATTTGGTGTACGACAAAGCGTATAGAGAATAGTGTTCAGTCAATAGAGGATTCATCGTTCTCTTGGATTAGGAGTTAACATCCTGGCCATTTAATAGAGATATTAGTAACTCAAAATCCATGGTCATTTATCATTCAAGAGAAGTCTATTAGATCTTGGAAATCAAGTAATACAATTAATTTGGTAATGATGCATAATGTACTGAATTAATTAGGATGTAGGCTTATATGAAAAGATTGAATTACACAGTAATCAGTTCATGGTGGTTTATAGTTTATGTCTGATATTAATTTTATCACGTTGGGTGGCTAAAAACTGTTGTTAGACGATTACCTTAGTTTGTATACGGATTAACACTGCCTTCGTGTATAATACCTAGAGGGTTGCACGCATAGCACGTAGACCCTCTAGGTATCGGAAGCTAGTTGCGATCAAGATCAAATATGAATTTATTTGATACAAAGAAGAGAGAATTTGAATAGCCATAATCATGATGATTAATGGAGAATTCGAATAGTCATCATAATGATAATTAATGGAGAATTTGAAGAGTCATCATAATGAAGGTCATAAATGAAGAATTTATGGAGCCTATAACTCTTCATCTTCCTTATTAATGAAGATCATAAATGATGAATTAATTGAAATCTTAACTCTTCGTATTCCTTGGAAGCTATAAATTGCCAACCTCGGAAAGAGTCAAGGTGAGGATTTTCATTATCTCCGTTTCTCCTTCGTCAACTTCATCTTCCACCGGAAGAGATTGATAGTGCTTCTAAGATTTTGTCGATTCAAGTGGCTAGCACCCAATGGATCGTATCAAGTTCGTGATCTAGTGCGCGTGGATACCGCTAGATGAGTCACATGTGGGACTCTTATCTATCTATCTGTCTGTGATATCATTCACATCTATTGAGGACTCGAGGTATGTTTTATATTATTTTGTATACAGCTATATGTACCACGAAAGATCCATGTTTCAATATACGTCTTCCGCTGCGCTCCGAACCCAATAGAAGGTTCAAGTTTCGAATGTTATAGATTTCTATGCTCTATTATATTTTAAAAGGATAATAACATGTTAGCTCCTATGAATTTTGTAAGGTCCAGATTTTTAAGATCCTTATGTTCTATTATGTTTTAAGAAGATGATACCATGCTAGCTCCTATAATTTGTAAGGTTCAGATTTTTATATGCTCCTATGCTCCTTTGTTTATTTAGAAAATGATGCCATGTTAGCTCCTGAACTTGCAAGTTTCGAAATTCGCCTTGTATGCTTGTGTTTACTTTTGCTTCACATCATGATACTTTAGTAGGCTATAGGTATGATATGAATTTGTATGCATATATTTAGGTTTACGATTATGTCATGTTTAAGTTGCTATGCATGCTCATGCTATGTCAATGCACAAGTCTATGCTTAAGCTTATGATATGAATTTGTATGCTTATGTTTAGGGGTTATGATCATACCATGTTTAAGTTGCTATGCATGCTCATGCTGTGTTAATGCACAAGTTTATGCTTAAGCTTATGATATGAATTTGCATGCTTATGTTTAGGGTTTACAATTATGTCGTGTTTAAGTTGCTATGCATGTTCATGCTATGTTGATGTACAATTCTATGTTTAAGCTTATGTTATGATTTGGCATGTTTATGTTATGATTTACGATTACATCCATGTTTAAGTACTAATCAAGCTTATGTTAAGTGCATGATTATACTTATGTCCATGTTTATGTAATTATGTGGTCGAGTGTGACCGATGTCCTTAAATCGGGAGCTCACCAAATCTAAGTGGTTGAGTGTGGCCAGTATCCTTAGCCTGAGAGCTCACCAAATCTACGTGGTCGAGTGTGACCGATATCCTTTGCTCGGGAGCTCACCAAATCTATGTAGTCGAGTGTGACCGGTGTCCTTTGCCCGGAAGCTCATCAAATCTACGTTGTCGACTGTGATCGGTGTACATAGACCAGAAGCTCACCAAATCTATGTGATCGAGTGTGAACGGTGTTGTTAGCCCAGGAGCTCACCAAATTCACATGGTCGAGTGTGACCGGTGTCCTTAGTCTGAGAGCTCACCAAAACTATATAGTTGAGTGTGACCGGTGAACATAGCCCGGGAACTCGCCAAACCCTAGGTAGTTGAGTGTGACCGGTGACCTTAGCCTGGAAGCTTACTAACCCTATATAGTTATGTTTATTTCCATGCTTAGCTTAATTAAACGATAATGCTCATGATTAGGTCTATACTTAATTAGGTGTATGTATATGTCATTCAAGTATATTTATGCTTATGCACATGTACATGTTTATGATTATGTTTGTTTCATGCTTAGTTTGTTTATATGCTCATGATTATGTTTATACTCATATGCTATGTTGTTGCCTATAATCATGCCCGCAATATGTCAGTAGGTAAATCATAAGTTACCTAACATGGATATCCCTTAGCACACTAGATCATGGGCGCTAACTATTTCATAATACAGTTTTGAATATGCTGAGTCTCTAGACTCACAGATTATAACCTCTTTTTTTTCAGGAAATGAGGCAAATGAGGCAGGAAGTAATGACCAATAAGCCAGCTCAGGGCATTGGTGGCACAACCCGAAGACCCTCTTTAGTTTACATGTCCGCATAATCTAGTGGTTTATTGTTTGCAAATAAATTCAAGAACTCGTGTTAAGAATTCAGCACTTTCCTTCATGTCGACGGTGTTGGTTAAAGTTTATATATATATAAAATAAAAAAACTAGGGATGTTTCAAGGGGGTTAGGAAATTAAAATCTTAAGCTAGAAGTCACTATATCACTTTCAACATAACATAAAAAATTTAAGTGCAAACCATACGTTCCTCCATAAAATCATTAAATATAGATAAATATTTGTTAAAAATTTAAACGTTAATAATGGTATAATACTCATAAACGAAACAGTACCATTTATGCTAAAAGAGACATAACTTTAATAAAAGACTACTTTAATTGCATCCTTTAATTTTTCAAGAGATCAAACCTATCAATTATGTACTATATATCATTCTCACAAGCTATTTCTTTCTCACTATACAAAATCATTTCATTGTTCAAATATTCTTGCTCCATTTTGTTGCGAAGTGGTGTCTTGAGAACTTTCATCTCTGAAAATGCTCTCTTTGTTGAAGTCATTAAAACCAGAAGAATTAAAACCAGACGAATCA
Source organism: Zingiber zerumbet (assembly GCA_037833815.1). NCBI lineage: Eukaryota > Viridiplantae > Streptophyta > Magnoliopsida > Zingiberales > Zingiberaceae > Zingiber > Zingiber zerumbet. The sequence continues at coordinate 1,653,437 of JBBMJZ010000002.1, forward strand.
ACATATCAATAACCAAATAAATCTTTATCTTCTTTGTTTCAACTAGTAGTCAATATAATTTAGGAAGAAAATTGACATCTTTAAACCTTGGGTCCTCAAATACATCAAGCTTGTAATGATTCAATTGAGTCTTCAAATGTTTCATGCCATCTTTGGAAAAATCATTCGAATAAAAGTTTTCAATTAAAGAAAAAATTTCACTTTCAAAGAATGATTTGAAATCATCACTTGGATTCAAGGCTTCACACAGAATAAGAAGTTCTATTGATTACTCAGGAAATCTTGTATTCAACTCCGCCAAACGATTTGTCAATCACAACATTTAATACTTGAAAATGATAGTATTCCTCTACTTTAAAATGATTTTTCTATCAACAAGAACGCTTAGTACCTTCAATATAACGATTAGTCAACTCTGGCACTATAATATCATGAGTATCCCAAAAATTATTCACACTCTACAAAAAATCATCTCACATTTTCTAAAAAATAATTTTGTAGTAGCAACTAAATCATTGCATTCAAAATGTCTTGATTTTTTTTCGTTGCAATGCTTGGCACAACATATCAGATATTTCTAATACTCTATGCATCAACAATAACAGAAACATAAAATTCAATGCCATCATCCCTTTAATCAAACCTTTAGCCTCACATCAAATATAGATAAATATTTGTTAAAAGTTTATACGTTAATAATGATATAATACGCATAAACGAAACAGTATCATTTATGCTAAAAGAGACATAACTTTAATAAAAGACTACTTTAATTGCATCCTTCAATTTTTCAAGAGATCAAACCTATCAATTATGTACTATATATCAATCTCACAAGTTATTTCTTTCTCACTATACAAAATTATTGCATTGTTCAAATATTCTTGCTCCATTTTGTTGCGAAGTGGTGTCTTGAGAACTTTCATCTCTGGATATGCTCTCTTTGTTGAAGCCATTAAAACCAGAAGAATTAAGACCAGACGAATCAACATATCAATAACCAAATAAATCTTTAACTTTTTTGTTTCAGCTAGTAGTCAACATAATTTAGGAAGAGAATCGACATCTTTAAACCTTGGGTCCTCAAATACATCAAACATGTAATGATTCAATTGAGTCTTCAAATGTTTCATGTCATCTTTGGAAAAATCATTCGAATAAAAATTTTCAATTAAAGAAAAAATTTCACTTTCAAAGAATGATTTGAAACCATCACTTGGATTCAAGGCTTCACACAGAATAAAAAGTTCTATTGATTACTCGGCAAATCTTGTATTCAACTCTGCCAACGATTTGTCAATCACAACATTGAACACTTGAAAATGATAGTATTCCTCTACTTTTAAATGATTTTTCTATCAACAAGAACACTTAGTACCTTCAATATAACGATTAGTCAAATCTAGCACTACAATATCATGAGTATCCCAAAAATTATTCACACTCTACATAAAATCATCCCATTCATCATCTCACATTTTCTAAAAAATAATTTTGTAGTAGCAACTAAATCATTGCATTCAAAATGTCTTGATTTTTTTCGTTGCAATGCTTAGCACAACATATCAGATATTTCTAATACTCTATGCATCAACAATAACATAAACATAAAATCCAATGCCATCATCGCTTTAATCAAATCTTTAGCCTCTGCACGTATACTAAAGGCCTATAAATTGAACCAAATAATTCAATAACTTGGATAATAGAAGTGTAATGTGTACTCAAATGAGTATATGTGGGTTGTTACTGTTGGATCGTGGAAGTTGCTTGGGGGGAGGGTGAATAGCGATCGAAATTCGTAGCAAAACTAAGTCGAGTACGCAACGAAAAAGAAAAATCACAATGCTGACACGAACCAGTTTGACTTGGTTCGGAGCGTTTGTCGACTCCTACTCCAAAGCCCGCACTAGTAAAGTGCTTTCGTTGGGCAATTCACTAGCAATTTGAAAAAGTGATTACACAGTTAAGTACAAGTATAATAAAACAAAAATATCGACAATGGAAAGAAAGGACTCGAGTGGCAGATTGTCGGAGAAGCCTCGCAGCGTCGCAGAAGCAGTGCGCAATAAAACAGTCGTAGGAAGAAGGTGTTGTCTCTTAGCTGTGGAGGTAGCCTCCTTTTATAGGAGAGCTCCGGGGCGCCCGGACCGTGACATCAGTCTGACGAATCAACGCGCTCCACATTGCGACGAGATAAATTTTTACCTTTCAGGCGTCCGGACCAACTCCGGGCGCTCGAACCTACATTTTCCATAAATTGCTTATCCTGCAATAAAATGTTAGTCCGAAGCAAAATAAAAGTTATATTACCCTGCAAAACAAAAGTTAGCATAAAATATAATAAAACAGAGTAATAAATAGATTCTTCCCTGCAAAACAAAGTTATAGTACCCTGCAATTGAGAATGTTGCTTTGAAGAATAACCCACAAAATTGATAATTGAACTCAATTTAGAAAAATAGAGTCATACATCTGATACCTCTTTAGCTACTGCAACTAAAGTAAATTGTAGTCGATAAGCAAAACAATGAATATAATATGCAAACAGACAATCTTTGAGGAATACTATTTGTAATCCATTCCATTCTCCCTATATATTGCTAGCGCCATCGTATGCTTGATCTCACATATTTTCAAGCAAAAGCTTAGGTTGTGTCAAGATGTTGTATATATGTATTTTCAAAGTTAAGGAATTAGTGTCATCTATTTGTGCGGCCAGCACTAATAATCAAAAATATGATTTTATGCATGAAAAATGGTTAAAGTTAGATTATGTGCTATATAATTTGTTTACCAAGTGTGCATGACTGAAAGACATAATAGATCTAAAGGACTAGACACCAAGAAAAAGTTTAACAGAAAGTCCATCTAAGTCAGAGAGAACCAAATAGCTTTCCCACATTTTTTTCCTCTCTTCCCTCATAAATTTATTTACAACCATTATTGGCTACTCGGACTATAGCCCAGGTAGCCGTTAATGTGGCTCCACCACTATAGCCAAAGCATGTTCACTAAAAGAATTTGATAAAGTTAAAAATAAAAATGTAAAATTAAAATAACAAATAGAATATCTTAAAAATTCTATATATTCAAATTTTTTACAAGATCCAAATTTTAGAAATTATTATGGGCTTAACTGATATTTATGAAATCATCGGGGATAAATTGTAAAAGTAAATAGAAAATTTATTCCTAGAAAAAATTAGATAAGTCTAGTGTTGGTGTAGGTTGCACTAACAGTCTAGTTTTGATGTATGACAAATAGGTTAAAGTTAGATGGATTGTTTGTCTAACGCTTCTACCAAGTGTGCAGAAGTTGACTGGTCTGAAGGACCTAACACTAGGCTGAAATTCAGCTAAGTTTGTGGGCTCTGATAGCTGGTGGAAAATCTAGCTAGGTCTACAAGACTCGATAATTGTTGCGAAGCCCAGATAGATGCACGGGGCCTGATATTTGGCGGGAAGTCCGGTTGGGTCCGTGGGACCTGATAACCAACCGAAGTACAGTTGGGTCCGCGGACCTAACAATTGGCGGGAAGACCTGGTGAGTTAGAGACAAGTTGAGTGACTGCAAGTGGTAAGTAAAGGTAAACAACTAGAGAAGAGATCTAGTGAGAGCGCGTTCCCTGTTGAGGGAACTGTAGGCATCGGTCAAACTTAGATCTATTTGGGAAACCTAAGCTGAGACCTTGACTAGATCATGGTCTCGGAGAGACGAGATCTAATTACTACTCATAGTCTATAATGTTGTACTAACTCTATTTTGTAGGGGTAAAAAATATTTTTTTTTATTGTTTGGACTAACCTTTTCTTGCAGGTAGAAAGGCTGAAGAAATTGGGTTCGGGTGCCTGGACCAGGTTCACTTGGGCAGGGGCCTAGGCGCTTAGGCAGTCCAGATGCTCGGACCCGAAAATTGATCCACAAGCTTACGTGGAGTACGTCGATTGGTTGAGCCATGTGGTCTAGGCGCCCGGAGGGGTTCCAAGCGCCCATAATGGATCTATTTAAAGGCCTTCGACCCAAACCTTTAGAACGACAACTGCAATAACTTTCTCTTCTGCTCAGTGCTTCGAAAAAGCTCCTACGATGGTGTGAAGCTCTTCGACAACCAGCGATCAAGATTCTTTTCTTTTTTAGTTGTCTGTAACATTGTTTTATAGTTCTTATAGTTGCAACTTGTAACAATTTCGAACTATTAGTGGATTGTTCAACGAAAACACACAACGAGTGTGGGCCTTGGAGTAGGAGTCGTTGAAGGCTCCGAACCAAGTAAAAACTTGGTTGTGTTAGCATTGCTTCTTAATCTTCCGTTGCGTATCTGTTTTAAATAGAATGTTTGACGATCGCTATTCACCTCCCTCTAGCGTTCTTTCCGAGCCTACATTTAGTAGGTAGGAACTTATTTGGGGTTTCTAAATCATGTTTAGACTAAATTAAATTAATTTTTACACATGCTCCAGATATAAATTTAGCTTAATTTTAATATTACTATCAAAATTTAATTGTTTCATATACTTATTGTTCATAATTTAGGTTGAATTTTTTTCTTTTCAAAATACAAATATTATCTACTTTCAAAAATTTTTTTGAAAGTTTCCGTTCGTTATATTTATTTTTAAAATTATTTTTTAAAAAAATATGTTTTGATAATTAAAATATTTATAAAAATATTTTTTTAAAAAAATAATTTTTCTATGATAAAAAATTATGTTTTCGTTAGTGTAAAAATTTTCAAAATATTTTTGACAATTATCTGATTTTTTATAAATGTTTGATAAAAAATATAATTTAAAATTTATTTTTTTAGAGATTAATTTTAAAAACCTCATTTTTGTAAAATTGCCTATATTTTGCATATCTAGAAGAATCAGTCAGATTTTTATTACTTGAAAACTAGTTTTAAATATTTATTTTTAAAAATAACTTCATCTATTTAAATATTTTTTACAGTTAAAATAAAAAATATTTTATACTTAAATTTGTTATTATAGTTTCAAATTATTATGCTTATCATTTCTAAAAAAAATCAAGATTTTTTAATATATTAAAATAAGTTGTAAATTATATTTTTAAAAAGGTCAGATTAATTGATTAAAAATTATTTTTTGGAATTTAATCTTTATAAAAAGTTATATAACTGATATTTCTATCTCATACCCTTAGAAATATTTCCAATATTTTTTAAAACTATTTTTCATATTTTACCCATTTTGTATTTTGATGTGATCAAACGAATAATAAATATAGAGATTAAATTTAAGGGAAGGTTTTTTGTAATTTTATTTTATTGTAAAATTCATGCTTAAATTGTTATTTTATTTCAAAAAATTAAATATCATGTCTCTGTTGATCCTAACTTTAACTCATGTTGATGTAGATCTAAAAAGGAAGAGATTGTAAGTAACCCGGAATAATTTTGATGTGATCAATTGAGTTAAGTTAGATTCTGTTATGTTTTTCTTATATTTAAGTGTATAGAAATTTAGGAACACAAAAAGTTGATTAGAAGACTTAGCTAGCGAGAAGAATAACACGGAAAACGAGTCGATTGACTTAGTGTATCCGAGCGACGAGATGTTGTGAAATAGTACACCGTCGAATGAGAAGGACGTGCACGATGCTTCTGAGGGACGAGAAAGCTAAGCGGAAGACTGCTCGATAAGAAGATCAAAGTTGGGTTCAAGTGAGCTCTACTCTGGATGACTGGAGAATCACCTAAGCGACGGAAGCAACAACCAGACAAGTCAACACAAAGTTGACTTGTCCAACCACCTAAACCAAGTCTAGGCGCTCGGACTCCAGGCACCCAGACCACCTTGGGCCAGAATATGCTCTATCTCATAGACGTTGTAGCGGGGATAGAGTTTGGGTCCACATCAACAATATTATAAGTGCCCGGATCGGTAAGGCTCCTGGGCGAGAATAAAGTATTATGATCAAGTCGTTGAAGAACCGTTGCGAAGCATATAAAGTGCAGCGTTGGGGGCCCACACATTTGCTCCAGGCGCTCAGAGTTGTCACATCTGCCAACGAATAAATTTGACAAGTAGATTATAAATAGAGTAATGGTCCCAAGAATTTAATTCAATACCTATACTTTCATCTGCAAATTCTATTTTTTTGTTTGTGCTTCAAGTTTCTATAAGAGACTTCACCTACATCGAAGGAGAATTCTAGTGAGTTTCCATTGCCTTGTATTAGCAATATTCCCAATTACAAACTATGTAAATCTTAAGTCTCTTACTTTTTTATGTTATTATTTTTTACTAACTAATGTGTGTTGTCTTTGTAAAAAAAATAAAATATTTATTTTAATTTAAACTTTCATGCTATTAACCTCCCTTTAGCCGGCCTCAATGAGACCAACACACTTTGGTCCTCAATTTTCATGATATACAAAATATAGATTGCACAGGTGCTTCCAAAAAAAAAAAAATTAACAATTTAACAAGGGAAAATTTTGGAGTTGCAATCCATCCCTTGGTTACAAACTTGAAATGAAACATTAATTACACCATAAAAATTTTAGGGCTGTAGATTGTTTTTCATCCATCCACATAATATACATTCTGAACACTGCTTTTAACTAACACATGCATAAATTACTTCGAAATAAGTAATAATATCAAAAACCTATCTCTAATATCAATATTGGGCCAAGATGGGAATGTTTAATTACAAAATTGATTTTCTGCAATCCGAATATCTCATTACATGATCTCGATATTTTACATATTGACTCAAATTAATTTAAAGGAACAAAACAAAGAACCAAGGTCAAGCTTGAAATGTGATTTCAATATTGGATCTACGCTCCAAACCTCTAAGATTAGACTTTATCAAAGTGGGTGTGGAATGCACTACTGCTGATTCTTCAACCTCTTTTATTATATGAGCTGTTATTAATGAGTAAAGTTTCCGGGCTATGGTACTGTAGTAGAATATCTAGATTATCTGTAGTTCAAACTCTAATTACGATATATTTATAGAATTTTTTCTTTTAAATAAGACACGCAATTAAAAGACGTTGAAATTCTAGATTAATCATTATGAGTTTTTTTATTTATCTTAATAATAGATAGAAAACTTAGGTAAAATCAGCAATTTCAGAAATAGTCAGACTAATTTAATTTATCATGTTTTTTGAGAGAAGTTTTCAGGATTTATCTCCCTTTCACCCTGAAGGTACCGCCGTGATTTCACTTTTTTACGAACAAAAGTTAAAAAGTTAGACTTTATCCAATCTTATCATATC
>JBBMJZ010000002.1:1671838-1701786 GCA_037833815.1 Zingiber zerumbet
ATTCGTCACCCTCTTAGGTTCTTGATGTACATAAAGGAGAACCTGAATGTGTTCTTAGAGAATTAGCAAGAGGACGGGTCGGGCGCGGTGGACTTTATTCTTCAGTTGGAAAATTTCATGTCAAATTGTTATCATTTATCGAAAAGGACATGGGCGAAGAGTATGATTCCTTACCTTCAACTTGTGGAAATCTTCTGTATATTTATTTTAATTAATTTTTTTATTGTCTGTTAGTTCCATCTCATATTCTGTGAATAGCGGAGACAAATGGTTGCAATCTCTTGTTAAATACATAGATGAGAATGCTTCTGATTTAAAGATGTCTTTGGATTTCTTGAAGAAGGATTCATTGTCATATGATAGCATGGATTGTTCAAATAAGCTCAGACTTTTGAATCTACTATGCGATATGACTCTTGGAACTGAGTGAGTGACCAAGAGTTTTTTTATTTAATTTATCAGTTCACTCACATCTTTTGATAGTCGTGATTTTATCTTTGACAGAGCACTTAGAAACTGGATTGATGAAGAAAATAACAAGTATATTGAAAGAAAAAAGGAGGCAAAAGAGAATATCATTGCTGCCAAGAAAAAGGTTTCATGTCCAATAAGTTACTATGTTTTGTTATTGAATTGGTTGTTGAACTTATGTATTCTGTGCACTGTGCAGGGTAATGATCTTAAGAAAAAACTAAAAGATGATGTTGCTAAAGCTATGCTATCTTTAAGAGACAAACCACTTTCTGTTGCTGAGCATGAGAAACTCGTTTCTCACATAAGAACAAAAACAGAGAGAGCTCATGCTGAGATGCTTGAGATGATGGAGCAATTGCCAACTAGTATGTCCTCAGTTGTTGATGCCTTGAGTTATTATATAAATGGTTTTTGAGAGGATTGCTCATATTTCACTTTTTGTAATTTCTGCTTATGTTCAGTGGAATTTTGCTATAAGATTGTATGAATCATCTATCGAATTAGGTATTATGAGGTTCTTACTTGGAATTTTGGAAGTGTACATATTTCTTAGGTGTTTTTTTTGAATAATTATTTATCAGTTCACTGAATAAATTTTTGAATCAACCCTGTAAAACTTTACGTTTGTAATTAAATTACCACAATTCAAATAGAAAAGGCTTCTATCTATCTATACTTTATTCTAAAACTCATGATGACCATGTCTATTGGGATGAACTATTAATAATCCTGCCATTCTACTCAACTCTTAATGCTTCTATACTTATTTCTATTGTATAGTAAAAATTCAACCTTTCTTTATTCTTTTATAATTTAGTTTCAGATTTACTGAGTTGACTATATTGTCAAGAGACAGTTAATTGGGTTTAGTTATAACATTTTGAAGATGAATTTCTTTTCATAGTGCGGTTCAACATAAGGTTTATAATTAATTGAATTGAATTGGATTGTTTGGCTATTTAATCTTGATTCAGATTTATCACATAATCTTTTTACATTTGTACTCAAATCATATTTGGAATCATGAATTATATGATTCCCAGTAACTAGGCTTTTATATCCTGTCTGCCATCCAATGTGGGTGTGCTACTTGGTTTGGACAAGCTCAAGCTCATGTGACTTGATTTGATACCATTGAGGACTAACATATCTTTCTAATTACTTGTATTGGCATAATCCGAACATACTACCATTTGTTTTGAGGTAATTATGTTTTTGTTGGTCTGACAGATCCATATAACAGAAGACCAGATGCTATTCGGACCGAGCCCTTATTTCTGGAAGAAGCATGTGTTTACTGGAAACTTGCAGGCTGCTTTAGCAATCTGAAACTCCGACAAGGTTTGTGTCCTCCAGAGAGCAGTATTGTTCTTTTGCCTCTGCAAGTGGGTCTTATTATATGCTAATTTTTGCAGATTTTGGTAGTTGGAACTCTGAGAGACCAAAGGATAAATGGTTTCTATATAACGAAGATGAGGAGAAAGCAGTTGATAGATATATTTCCTTTTCACGGTACATTTGAACAAATTCTTATTTATGTGCTAATGTGCTGAATCTTGTCCAATTACCATTCATCAACCAAATCTTTCTTTTGGAAGCTGATAAAGAAATGAGTTTGTGTTCTTGCTGTAGGTCTGCAAATGGTTCAAAGTTTGCAAAATATAGTTATTCCTGTTGTGGTTTCGTCTGTCATGATACTTTTCCCCCTGTGCCGTCACTCTTTTTCCTTCGTTTCTTTCTATGAGAATTTGCCTCTTCTAAATGGCTGTTAATTTACAAGAATGAGTTCTTTGATATTAAATTATCTTGTAGTATATACTGTAAGCTTTATTATTTAATTGTATTTGCAGGCTGTGCTAAGTTCCTTTTTGTCTACGTTGGGGCTTCAATTGCTGCGGATTTTGGGCCCTCGAAACAAGCTTCTCTTGATGTAGTACTCACCAACTCATGTAACAAGAACTGATAACTTTTTGTGCTTAAACTGTAAGCTTATGCTATTCAATTTAGTTTAACCTGTAATTTTCATGCAATCCTGCCATATTTTGGTGTTGGTTTGGACAGTATCTACATGATTGAGATATGACAATCTTATCTAATAGATCGAACTGCAGTTATAAGAACATAGATACATTGCTTACGTTTCTCTTCAGATCACAGTAACTCCATTCAAGTTTGGTCGCTTGTTACATTTAATTTGAAAAGTAAACCACATCGGGTTTTTGTTATGGCCAGTATGAGTTTTAAATCCTTGTTGCATAAGAATTTCTTTCTTTTATGATTACGTTGGGCTTGGGAGGCATTGATTCAAATATGTTTTTTTTTATAAAAAAATTTAGATATTCATTTTTTTGAACTAATTAATCCTTGAGGTAACGCATTTGGCCTCATTGAAAATTTTCATTAGCTACTAGGTAGATCTGGGTGGTGTAGATCGGTTTTGGTGAATTGCCTGCCTTGCATGTTGAGTTATTTGAATACTATGATATGCAATGCAAAAGATTCATTTTTTTTTATATTAGGTATTCAAATCTTACTGTCTAACTAATTTTGAGTTAATGATTTGACTCCACTTTTTACGTATCAAGTAAATCTAAAAGTGCGGTGGCTTATGATGTGGCTTTTTAACTTCACTACTAGTTCAATTGTTGTAGGTGTGCTCTTGTCTCCAGCCACCACACCAATCCTGCAATTCAAATTTGTTTATGTAGTGTAAAATGATGATAATGCTCGCCCTAAGTATTCCTTTACTATCTGTCCTAAAACCTTATGGAAGGAAGGTAAATTATGATACTGAGTGACCTTTTAGGTGGGAGAACCTTAATTCATAAGTGAATGAACCACGTGGATTCAATCCTTGCTCCTGCGATGCAAATATACCGTTCAAGTACCAATTCAGCTACGGCGGTATGGGCAATTCAAATTTTTTTATGAAAAAAAAAGGTGCTCATTGACCTCACATTGAGATAAGGCCAGGTAAATCAAGTATCGAGTGGCATTTTAGATGGGATGACATTTAATCCTCGCCTAATTCACAAGAGAAAGAAATATCAATTTATTCATGGATATCTATAATACGTTTCTAATGGTGACTCGATTCATGAATTATGGTCAACAAACAATATGGTTACAAGATGCATTGGTCAAATTTTCATAATTACCGTATCTCACATAAATCGTTTACCTTTAACTATTCAATTTGCTTATGAAAAATTAATTACGTTAGAGCATTTTTGCAGTCAAATTCACTTTGAATTTGATAAGTGTATTGCTTGCAAAAGTATGTGTTCGTGTATGGCCATTAGATCTACTTGTTGTTCATTGGAAATTGGAAAGAGATATGAAAAAGAATCAATTACTTAATTCTAGTATTGATTTTAGTGTCTGTATATTTTGTTATCCAACAAACTATTTATACCAAAGAATATGAACTTTCTACTTATGATAGTCACGAATTGAACTATAATCAAATTACATTGGGTTGGTTACTAGTATCAATAATTGCAGATTATACAATTCAAATAGTTATGAATTCAACCAAAGGAAAAATTGATAATGATAAATCCGGAAGTTTCTTATCGGCCACCAAGGTAAATCAGAAATCTCTTATAAGGGACGACTCATTAAGTGTCCTACTGTTGCACCATTACCTGGGAGCCAATTTAAATTTCTTTATTTAGTTGGTACTAGATATTCAGTTTATGTAAACTAATTATGAGAGTGACCGACTCGATCTAGAAGCGCTCACCGCGGGTGACCGTCTCGATCTAGAAACGCTCACCGCGGGTGACCCATTTACCCAATATTTTTAGGTCAATCGTCCATTAAAAAAATTTATCTGTTAATTTGCTGAAACTGAGATTTTTAGATACCCATGAAATTAAGAAGATGCCTTGCCGTTGCAATATTACCCTGGGACAATTCAAATTTGTTTATTGTAGCAAAAGGTGAAATTGTCACCTTAGCAGTGTCTCTAGTGCAATCCCCACACTTTGGAAGGAGGTAAATATTTAGCCTAGTAAAATGTCTGTTTGCATAGATAAGACACCTTGCAAGACATTTTCACATTTATTGAAAATTGAAATTTGTTTATGCAAGAAATCTATCCAACGACTATATCTGAGAGCTTATATATTAGAGTAAAATATGATATTGTTCATTCCAAGTGTTTAAGTATCGTTGGTCCCACGATAAGATACAATTAGAATATAGGGGTATTTTATTAATGTAACGGTCATGGTAAAGATAAGATTATGTTTGGTTTGTACGTTTTTTATTTTTATTTTTTAAAAAATATGTGTTTCTGTAAAATAATATTTAGTTTATATTTTTTAGATCTATTTTTCAAAAAAATAGATAGTATTTTTTTTAAAAAAAAATGTCTGAAAATTATTTTTATTTACTAGAAAATATGTATTTTTCAAAAAAAAAATAAAAAAAAAACGAACACCAAACATACCCAATTATCCGGGGAATTTTACAAATCAGGTGAGATCTTGACCACGAGCCACGACAAACTGAACTGTTCCAACAATTTTGCAATTCATTTAATTCTTTTCCGGTTTCTCATTGATTGAAAGACTGTCTTTTGTTACGGTTGCACAGCCGATCACGGAGATAGCCTTTTCGTTTCCCGGTGGGAACAGACTGGCAACGCTATGCGTGGACTTGCATAATCACGGCGCGCATGAACGGCTGTGATTTGCGATCGCAGCCTTCCGTCATAAGCTGCCTTCCCCGTCTCCACGATTCCAAGCTCGAGCCATGTCTCACTTCTTCTTCTTCTTCTTCTTCCTTCCGCTCCTTTCTTTCGCTTCCGGAGGTGTAACGCCTGCTCCACCTTCCGATCCTTTCTCTGCCGGTATGCTTAGCTCACCCACATTGCCATGGTTTCCCCTCCTTGCCATTTTTCTGCTTAAATTTTCTTTGGGATCTCAGGCGTGGCGTTGAACATCGATTGCGGAGGCACCGCTAACTTCACGTCGGATTTTGGGCGCTCCTGGGTGGCGGATCTCTACTACTCCGGAGGCGCCGCCGGGTTGGTGGCGGAGCCCCACCGGTTCCAGCTGCCGCAGGAGCGAACTCTCCGCTTTTTCCCTCCGGTTTCCTACGGCAAGAAGAACTGCTACGATGTTCCCCTTCCCAACGGCCGGTATTATATTCGAACCTTCACCGTCTACGACAACTACGATTCCAAGCTCCGGAGCCCTAGCTTCGACGTCTCCTTCGAAGGCACGCTCGTATTCACCTTGCATTCCCCCTGGCCCGAGGCCGCTGCCCGCTCTGGTGCTTATTCTGACTTTATCGCCGCCGTCCCCGACGGCAGCGCCACCCTTTGCTTCTACAGCATCGCCACCGACCCTCCTGTCATTGCCTCTCTCTCGATCGCTGCCGTTCACCCACTCGCCTACGATGCTGCCTCCACCGGCACAGATCTCATCCTCATCAATTATGGCCGCCTCACAGCTGGTTCTTCCCTCTTCGGTCCTGGATTCTCTAACGACTCCGACGCTTTCTCCAGGGTCTGGCAACCTGATGCCGTATACCGAAACCCGAATGTCTCAGTCAAGGCGCTATCCGCTGGGGGACACCAAATATTCGGCGCCAACCAGGCCCCAAATTACTTCCCTGTCAAGCTGTACGAGACAGCCGTCACAACCGTCAATCTTGGGGACACTCTTGAATTCTTGCTGCCGGTGGACACCCGGCTAGACTACATGCTTTGGTTTCACTTTGCGGAGATAGATTCTGGGGTGAACGCTGCAGCACAGAGGGTGTTCGATGTGTTCATCGGCCAAGAGAAAGTGTCGAGAATTGACATCTACAAGGAGGTCGGAGGGTTCACAGCCTTCAAGTGGAGTTACATAGTGAGAAACTTGACAAGCAGGCCCTTAAGTGTGAAACTGGTGCCGGTGGCTGCAAAGCCCATTATATGTGGACTTGAGAATTATGCTATGGTGCCATTGGACATGGTCACGGTGTCAAGTCAAGGTGGGTGGTCAGGAACATGAATTGGGATTACACTTTGCTAATTGGGATTACACTTTGCTACTAGGAATAATTTCGAGCTGATTGCCTTTTTGATAGTGTTGGCGATGCAGGCATTGAAGGAATCACTGCGGGTACCAGATAGGATGGGCTGGAACGGAGACCCGTGTGCACCTTCCACGTGGGATACTTGGGAGGGTGTCACTTGTCATCTCAGTGAGAACGGACAAAATCTTGTTGTCACTCAATTGTAAGCAATCACATCTCATTCTATGAACAGATTATCTCCGGATGTTAATACAAATGTTGGTGGCATTTTTTAATTTGTCTCATATTCGTTCAATTTTTTTAGTAATCTCCATTATCTGCAATCTCTTCCATCAGTTTGCATAGGCTTCTTCCAATTGTCAACGAATTTGAAAACTTGCTTCAATTATTACTACATAAGAAATAAGATTCTTCTTTCAAGTTTCAATGGACATTATTGTTTGGTTGAGTTGGTTATTCTTTAGTAGCTAAATATCAGTGAAATCACCAAGCATGCTTAGAAAAGAAACTTGGGATTATCTGCTGTATGTTTTATTCTTTGATTATCACTATGCTTCAATTCTGGCAAACAAATCAATATTATTTTTCTTTGTTTCTAGCCAATTTCAATGGTTATATTGTACTTTTGTTTGCATGGTCTATCATCTAACAATATTTTATTTGCATGGGCTACACATAGTGGTCTAAATAGATATCCCAATACCAACATGTTCTTTATTGTATTATTTACATTAAACATGAGTTAATCTATGTTGGATTCTGGATACCACTTCAAAAACCCGAGGGTTTACTTCTAACTTGCTTAACTTTTCATGTTTTGATTTACAGGGACTTAGGAAGTCAAGGCTTGAAAGGATATATTAATGATAGAATAAATCTCTTAACACACTTGGTAAACTTGTAAGTATTAGTTAATTTATCACAACTTGCACAATTTCCTTCTTGCTAATTTCTTTTATAGTTGTTCCTTTATGGTGTATGAGTCATCATCATCATTAGTAAGCTGTATTTGTCTCAATTATCTGGATAGACCACATTAATTTTTTCCCTCCATGCAAGGCTACATCGCTTGAGGGGCCTGACTTTATAGAAAAAATTAGTTGAGATTCATATTCAAAGGTTTAGACAATTTAAAACTGACTGTCTAGGTCTAATGAAACTCTCAACCTCTTCTTCATTCAGGCTTGGCACCAGCGTTGGTTTTTCCTTTTTGCGGTGGTGTATGTTAGGAATGAAAATGACTGAAAAAAAGAGTCACCACAAACTGCTCTGCTCCAATATGTGTGATCATATGGTAGCATTTGCTCCATATTAACTGCTTTTTTTTTTTTATTTCTCATAAAGTCATGATTCCATGAACTTCAGCACTGTAATTGATCTTTACAAGATTTAAGAATTTACCAAAGGTTAATATGACAGTAACTTTGTTATATGCTTAAGAAAAGTAACTATTGTATGTACCAACTTGAGGGTCATTTAGTTTAGCAATAGTATCTGTTTATGAACGAAACAACAATATCATTTTCAATCTGCATAGTATCAATTTGGCTTCATTAGAGCACCCTTTGTTTTTTCTTTCAAATCACTTTTTCTATTTGAGCTTTTAAAATTGTTTTTGATAGGCATATGGACTCAACTTTCACTTTACCTATCTCATGTCTGTACAATTAACCATCTGACAGGAACTTGAGCTCTAATTCTTTGGGAGGAAGTTTGCCAACTGATTTTGGTCTTGGGTCCTTAGTAAGCTTGTGAGTATCTTGATAATCATTTCCAATTAGTTACAATGTTTTTCTTCCCCTCCAATGCCTAATGCCATTTGGAAGTGCTTATTGTTTTTTTGTGCAAGACAAACTGCCTCTTGTTAAAGGTTAGTTATGCAAGTTTGTTAGTGATAGAATATCTTGCTTGTAATACTTATGAATTGTTATGAGAACTGTTTTTTTTAAATACTTTAACGATCATACTTTAGAGATTATTTCGGTGAATTGAACTTATATTTTTATATTTACTTACTAGTTACTATTCCATTTTCCGAGTTTCCTTATATATTGAATAAGTGATTTAGGTTGTTATAAATAACTTGTTGCTTAATAGAGTCTTTCAAACAAGAGAGAAAGTAAATCATTGTTCAGATATTTTGTACCAGTATATCAACATATATCATCATTATTAACCCTCTTGTCCTTGTCCATGAGGCCTTCATTGCCCTTCGCCCTCATTAGAGAAGTGGCCCCCCCTTAGTTGCATCAAACACAAAAACATGCTTTTTTTCTTTTATATAAAAAAAATCCATGCTTAGCTTTTTCTCAAAAAATATTTTAATAAGAATCAAATTTTATGTGAAACAAATGGAGCCTACATAACATCTACAAGTTCTAGAATAGAAAGCTTTGTAAGGATGGTTTTGTAGCATGCTTGATGGATAACTGCCTAATATTTTTCCTAAACTTCTAGAGTATCTGACATTGTACATTTTTCTTACATGGTAAAGTTACCATGAAGCCACAGACATTAGAAAAACCATTTTATATCCACTAATGTTCTGCTTCATAACTTAGAAATAAATACTTCGTGTGAAGGTTAAAACATCATTGTATTGTCGAGCTAAATATTGTGGGTTATTGATCGTGAGGATTGTTCTGATGCTATCTCAAGAAGACTCTAGCATGATTCTCATTTTCCATTAGTCATAAGTAACTTTCTGTTGTTTTCATTTGTCAGGGACCTGTCTTCAAATCAGCTTACGGGGAGTATTCCAGATACCTTGGGTTCCTCAAACTTGCAAATTGTGTGAGTTGATAAATATGCTGTCTCTGTTGCTTTTGTCATAGTGATTATCCTTAATTGTGCAATTCTATACATTTAAGTTTCTGAAAACCTACTGTAGAAGTTTATTTACTAAATATGAATCCTTCATTTTTCTAATATAACTTGTGGCTATCATTTTTCAATCAGATTGTTAAATAACAATCAATTGGATGGACAAGTTCCTGAGAAAGTTTATTCAATTGGTGTACATGGTGGAATCATAGAGTAAGTTTTGCTCATCATCATCTGTTATTGCTCATCATCATCTGTTATTGAGAGAAAGTGGTATCTAAACCGCGTAGATGTCTTGCAGAGCATGTTTGGTTACATAAATTCCTTTTAAAAATATCAACTAATTTTTTCTCGTTCAGCCTTTCAGGTAATAAAGGTCTTTGTGGTGTTCCCACTTTACCAGCATGTCCTTTATTTTGGGACAAGGGTGGTCTTTCATTAGCTGGCAAGATTGCAATTGGCTTATCATGCGTTTTTATTTTCATTTTACTTCTCGTCATTTATATTTTCTGCATAAAAAGGGGAAGCAGCGATTATGATTTTGAGTTTCCTCAAGACTTAATATGTGAGTAAACTAATTCAAGAATTATTCTTAGTTTTGAACTTTTATTTATTATGATTGTGCCTTGAGAAGATTTCAAATTGATGGATACAAATTGACACTTAATCAAGTAATCAGGTTGAAAAATAATTATCATCACTGTGATTCTATAAGTTTCCCCTTGGTATTTGTTTCTGCTACCACCACTTGTGTGAGGCTCAGAAAGAATAGACAGAACTTAACTCTGTGATGATATTGTGACTACAATAAGAGCATGCACAATCAGATGGTAATTTGCTATAGGTATTATGAGCCATGAGCAGTGGGTTTAGTCCTAGATTGAACATTTTGGTTTAGGATTTAAGCTCGAGTCCTATATATACTTTGTAATGAACGTTTCTTAATGATAAGAATAATACATTTAGGATTTTAGGTTAAGTCCCATTTTTACCATGTGTCAGTATGTGATGAGTGATTCTTCCAGATCAGAATAACACAATATTCCTTTAATCCTTTCTACCACTTTAGCCAGACAAGTTCTTTTGTCTCTCATACTCACTGTCAATTTTGATGTAACTACTGATGACTTTAAGAACCATGTTTTTAATAACTATCATACTACATTTCGAGATGCATAACAGCTATAAGCTAGATTGTTTAAATACCTCCGAGTGTTTATCTTTGCTTGTAAGTTGCAAATCCTAGCAACTTCCACTTACTAAAATGTGCTGCATTCCTCTTTCTCAGCAATTGCAGCAAAAAGAAACAGGTACCAGAGGCAGAAGCTTATGCTTGTGGAGCTGGAAGAAGCGCCAAACTCTACCAGTTTTCCGAGCAGCTCAAACACTCATTAGCAACCTCTTAGCATAAGATGAGAAAAGATTGCTTAGTTTTCTTGATTTGGAAGACTAAATCAGATGCCCATGCGCACTCATTCTTTGGTGGTAGCAGAGATATTGCGTTGAACGACTCATCTAAACGCCGGAGGGACCTCGTTTGAATTCACCAATGAAGTGTGTATATTGTAAGATATCAAAGTGGAAGAAGCCAATTATGTCCCGTAGTATATGAATCTGTAGGGATCATTAGATTTGGAGAAACTTTTGCATTTCCTTGGTCTAGATGATATGTAGATTGGTTGATTCATGGATTCATCATTTTTGTGTGCGAAGCTCTGTAGAACATACCAATGTGGATTTTATTGACAAATTAACAATAATTAATGTCGTTGATGTCAGTTCATTGCGATCATTATCACATTTAGTGCTTTACTAGTATTTCTTTAACAGAATTTATTATTTTAGTTTGGCAGTTAGGCGAAGAGCACCAGAGACAGTCAATTCTCCACTCACCTTCATTGATTGGACCGTATCAAGTCAAAGCCCGGTTCGCTTCCAGCAACGTTGTCACAGGCTTTGACTCAAGTAAACGGAGGTCAGAAATGTTATCTTCCTTCTTTCACACGTACTTTCTCTCAATCTTCGTCGCCTGTGATTGCGCAGAGACGTCGCCCCAATCTGAGCGATTGCTTCACAGTTGCCAAATCGCCCACCATTCTCCGCCACGTTGATCACGCTCCTGCTTCCTTCATGAAGTGAGACGAACAGAGCCATCACCGCTTCGTCCCCAAACCTTCGTGGCCATGGAGTTCAGCTCCTCGAAGCTCCTTCTCTGTGCTGTTCTCTGTTTCACCTTGTTTCCCCTTCCGCTCGCCGTGAATCAGGAGGGCGTCGCCCTGCTCTCCTTCAAATCCTCCGTCAGAGAGGACCCGGGCGATTCCATGGCCTCCTGGAACGCCTCCACCTCCGACCCCTGCGCTTGGAATGGCGTCACTTGCCGGGAAGGGAAGGTCGTCGCCCTCGCCCTCCCAAAGAGCCGCCTTTTGGGCTCCCTCCCTCCCTCCCTCGGCGGCCTCCCGGCTCTCCGCCATATCAACCTCCGGAACAACCGGCTTTGGGGACGCCTCCCCCTGGGGCTCTTCTCCGCCGCCGGCCTCCAAAGCATGGTGCTTTCCGGCAACTTTCTCACCGGCGCCGTCCCTCCGCAGGTCGACGCCCTCTCCGCCCTCCAAATCTTCGACCTTTCCGACAACTCGCTCGATGGGACCATACCCGCTTCGATTGCCCACTGCAAGCGGCTGAGGGTTCTCGATTTGAGCCACAACAACTTCTCCGGCGCCCTCCCCGTCGGATTCGGCACCAATCTTACGGCTATGGAGAGACTGACCCTTTCTTACAACAGATTGAACGGCTCGATCCCTAGCGATTTAGGGAACCTGTCGAGCCTCACCGGCACGCTTGATCTCTCGCACAATGATTTCTCCGGTCCAATTCCGGCGAGCCTTGGAAATTTACCGGAGCGGATCTACGTCGATCTCGCATTCAACAATCTGAGCGGTCCGATTCCGCAGAACGGAGCTTTCCTGAACCGAGGGCCAACTGCATTTAGCGGAAACCCTAATCTCTGCGGACCGCCATTGAAGAACCACCCCTGTCCTCCTCCTTCCGCCAGCCCACCCCAATTTCCTTCTTTCCCAAGCGATCGATTGCCGGTGCCTTCTTCGGATGGCGGAAACAGTTCGAGCGGTCTCAGCAAAAGATCCGTGATTGCTATAGCGGTCGGCGATGCGCTCGCAATCGGCCTCATCGCAATGCTCTTCTTCTTCTGCTACAGGAGGGCAATTTCTTCCAAGAACAAGGCGCAAACTGAGAACAAAAAAGGGGGCCTTTGCTGCGGCGAAGACGGATCCGAGGTTTCCGCAGAGAACGTCGAGCAATTCGATCTCATACCGCTAGACAAGCAAGTGCGTTTCGACTTGGACGATCTCCTAAAGGGATCTGCTTTTGTGCTGGGGAAGAGCGCGATTGGGATGGTCTACAAGGTGGTGCTGGACGACGGCCTCACACTCGCAGTGAGAAGGTTAGGCGACGGTGGATCGCAGAGGTTCAAAGATTTCCAAACCGAGGTGCAATCCATCGGCAAAGTGAGGCATCCCAATATCGTTCAACTCAGAGCTTATTACTGGTCGGCCGACGAGAAGCTTCTGATATACGACTATATTCCGAACGGCAACCTCGCCGGTGCAATTCACGGTATGGAATATGGATCCACAGTGTTTGGATCATTACTAATTAAATTTTGCCCTGATTGATCTTTCTATATTCTTAATTTGCAATCTAGTCGATATGACATTGATGGTCGTTCACAGGAAGTTCATCGGAGCTGAACTTTGCACCACTGCCATGGATCGTTAGACTCAAGATCATGAAGGGAGTTGCAAGAGGTTTGGCCTTCTTGCACGAGTTCAGCCCCAAGAAGTATGTCCATGGGGATCTTAGACCCGGAAACATACTCCTCGGGTTAGATATGGATCCATACATATCTGACTTCGGGCTCGGGCACCTAGCCAACATGGCCGGACAGGCTAGCGAACCCTCAGTCGCTTCATCTAGTCCTGTTTGGATCGATACATTGTTCTACCAAGCTCCCGAAGCCTTGAAATCTCCCCGGCCGTCGCAGAAGTGGGACGTGTATTCGTATGGCGTGATGCTACTAGAATTGATTTCTGGAAGGCCCCCATCTGTTGTAATGGATACCTCAGACATGGATTTAGTTCGGTTTGTTCAGGTTTCGATCGAGGAGAAGAGAAGCCTGTTGGATGTCATAGACCCTTACTTGACGCGAGAACTCGAAAGAGAAGGCGACATTACCGCAGCCCTCAAGGTCGCATTAGCCTGCGTGCAGTTCAATCCCGAAAACAGACCCTCAATGAGGCACGTCCTCGACTCGTTGGAGAGTTTGGCAAGCTAAGGTGAAGAATGTACGTTGCTCCCTCTCCTTGAGCTAAAGCAGTGATGGTTCTTTAGAATGATCTTTGTAGAATGATGCATCAAGAAAATAAACTTTTCTCTGTGTAGTTGAAAATGCAACCAAACCTCCTAATTTGAGACGACCAACGGAAAGGTTGCAAGCCTTCCAACGATGATTAATCCTAGTATTCAATCCATGTGATTAACTGCTAAACAGCCCGATCTCAACCGATTAGGCAGTTCCACAGTCAAATAAACATTAAACACGATTAGGTGCGCAATTATTGATGAACCCCCAGCCTGTATATAAAATAGAAAGCTTATAAGAGAGAAAAATTCAATTTAGCCCTGTTTTTATAAGTATTATCACAATGCGAATTTTATCATGTAGTGCCGTCGCTTTCCTAATGTTAGAGAAATGTCTGTGACTAGAGAGGCTAATAGATAAATAATAAAACTGTAAGGGGATTAATAAAAATTATTTTTTTAAGTATGGAAAAAATAAAAATTTCGTCGATTACTAGTTAATCCATCTCAACATTCCAGTGGATTGGTGGCGACACGCGAAAGCAAATCCACGCGTTGGGAGGTGACAACTACGGCGGCGGCGACGGCGACGGCGGCGACGACCCGTTCCTGTGTTGTGAAGGAGCGCGGAGTTGACTGACCCAAACTCCGACGGCCGTGGTTGAAGCAGAACAGACGCCGCCGACGCGGCGGCCTCTGCTCTTCCCCTGCCGCCGGGGAAAAGACTGCGATCGAGTCGGAGTTTTTGTCTGGAAGCAAATAATAGATGATACCTTGAGGTTTGTTTAATCGAAATTCCGCTCAATCAACTGGATCGATCCCTTCTAGAACAGAGCGACAGTTGAAACTCATAAAACAGGACGATTACAGGACGAACTTTTTGACGCAATGAGGGTTTTCTACGATGTCTAAGTAGCGAATTCTGAAAGAAAAGATGATTTTTTCGGCCCTTACTATTGTCTTTGGTAGGAGAAACCCATGGCTGGACGACATGGAATCAGAGGCGTCGCGTCCCTCGCGGTACGGTTACCGCTACTCTGGGACCTTGTAGCTGTCGGTGGCGATCTCCGTCAGCCACGAGCCGGGGAATAGCGCCTGCAGAGGAGGGGCATCGAAAGAGATTAATACGAGGAGAAATGATTGAGCATGAAGAAGAAAGAAACAACGGAAATAGTGGCTTCGAATCGGAGAGGAGCGGGGAAATCATGAAAAAAAGAAAAGGAAATGGGGATCTTATGGATCAGAAGGGTGAACAGAACGACGACGGAGGAAGGAAAATGGAAGAGAAAGCGGGACGAAGAAATCTCACCTCGAGCTGCTTTTGGATGACTCTCGGCCGCTTCCTTGGCCGGCGGCGAGCCCTGCACCCGGTCACGGCGTAGATGTCCTCGTCGATCTCCTCTTTCGTGAGCGAGATCGAGAACCTAGGCCGCTCCTTTCTCCTAGAATCCTCCGACCTCAGCCGGACCGTCCTTTTCTCTGCCGTCGGCGGCGGCGGCGGCGGAGGGGAAACACTCCGGCGCCGCTCGATCTCCCTCGACGCACCGCGCCGCGTCCTCAGATTCCATGGAAGTGCCTTAGAGCCGTCGCAAGCCTCGAGATCGGGCGTCAACTCCGGCACCGGAGCCGGCTCAGTCTCGCCGCTGGCTTTGGGCAGCACCAACTTCATCCGGTCCGCCGCCTCACGGAGGTGAACCAACAGGCGTTCCCTGACCTCCTCAACTCCCGAGTCGTCTCCATCGCTGCGGCCGCTATCCGTGACACGGATCCGAGAGCACGCCGACTCCGATGGAGATCGCCGTTCGCCGGCGTCGGCGGTCTCCTCCTTGCCCATGCAACGGACCCCCCTATGCCTGCCCCACGTCTTCAAGATCTGGAAGGGGAAGCCTTGGAGGAGGCTCCCCTGCGTCCCTCGGAGAGGGAGCCGAGAGACGGCGGCAGATTCGGCGGCTGCCGCCGTCTCCGGGGAGGGATTCGGGCGCCTGGAGGGCGTCTCCCGCGAGATGACCATGCCGAAGGCGAAGGAAGGGGAGCGTCCGGCGGCGGATTCCAAAACTGGCGGAGAAGGGGAAGGAGATGATTTGACGGCGAGGTCGGAGTGGGTTGGCGTGATGGCGAGCCTACGGCCTACGGGAGGAGGCAAGGAAGAACGAAGAAGAGAAATGGCCAGTCGAGGGTTTCTTATAGTAAGGGAATAATATTAATAATTACAAATAATTTCTGATTTTTATTATAGTTAAAGGGAATACTAAGATTTCTGAAAAATATTTTAAGGTTTATTATATTTATTATTCGACTTAACCAATTTTTATCATTTCAAAATAGGAATTACGGTGATGTTGTACTTTCTATTTTTTATTTCCATTTTTTTTTATCATTAACGTGTAGGGATATGTGCGGTCGTGCGTATGATAGTGATCAGAGAGATTTTTATGCGCGCTCTTCTGGAGTGGGCCTTCCCTGACCGTGGTTACGTGGACGTCTGGGTAGAGTTTCGATCTGTAATAAGATAAATATGCGAATGTAGCAGCAGTTTGACCATGACAACTGAACTAAGATATTGTTTATTTTATTTTATGGCATTTTTATGGGAATTATTTATTTTATTTTTTAAAAAAATACGAAGAGCTTCGAGAGAAGGGCATTCGGGGAATCGTCCGGCGAGCACCGACGCCTTGTAATGTAGAGGACGGCGGCGATGGCGAAGGAGACAGCAGGATGACGGTGAAGGCGTGCGGATCTAGCGCCGTCTCACCTTCCCTACGACGCTTTGCAGACGTTGGAATACAATGGAACTTCGCACTGCGTTTGCATGGACGACGTCGCTATGTCAAGCACATGGTGGCCGGCCCATCTCGAGGTAGAGATGGCGGTGGATCTCGCTGGAGAACTTGCGTCGCTCCTTCTTCTCGCTCTCGCCGGCGGCCTCCCAGTTGGAGGTCGTGGTTTACGGTAAATTGCGGAATAGCCCCTGTATTTAAGGCGATATTGGCAAATATGAGGTGAATACGAATATTTTAAGGGGCAATTAACAAATACCCTCTTGGCGTATTCAATATTTAATTTTCGTTCCTATTTTAGAATATTTATAAACCCCGCGAGCGAAGAAACAGAGAGACCTTGCGAGCGTTGGAAATCCCTTGCCTTCTTCCCTTCGCCTAACCCTTCGAAGCCGCCGCTTTGGATGATCGAGGATTTCCATGGCGATTACTCCCCGATTAAAGGAGTACTTCCCTCCGAGCGGATCGAAGCCTCCGCCTGCCCGGAGGCTGCATAACTTCGCCTTCCCCACTCGTAGCTGGAGCGGCCAGCGCCACCTCCGCTGCTCCAATCACCCCTTCTCCCATAGCGTACGCAACGAGGAAGTGGAGGATCCCGCATCCGATCGGATCGGACGAACGGCGGGTATCCGCTTGCCAGCCTCTCCGGGCAAGATCTCGCCCCCATCGACGAAGGCTGGAGGAGAGGAGGCAGCGGAGAGAAGCAGTTCCCCTTCGGTTCCAGCGGTGGTCGAGGCGACAAGGCCCTGGAATCTGAGGACGCGGAGGTCCGGTTGCAACGCTCCGGCCGAGGATACCTCGGATCCCTCCTCTTCCCCTTTGCTAAACGATAAGAGCGTCCCGCGGGAAGCGGCCAAGCGACGGAGATCAGATGGAGAGGATGTGTGGAAGTTTTCAATCTCTCTGTCCCGTGAGGAGATTGAACAGGACTACCTGGTGTTTAAAGGAACCAAGCCCCCTCGGCGGCCGAAGAAGAGGCCCAGGATCGTGCAGCAGCATCTCGATGTAAGTTTCCTATACAAACATGCTCTTTTTTCCCCCCTAATTTTGGTTTGATTTCTCGCACTTGACCTAGGATTGATCGCTTTTCTGCTATTTGCCATCGATATGCGCCTTATCTGATGCTTGATTTGCCTCTGCAGTATTGTTTCCCAGGTTTATGGCTGTCCGAGATAACTCCTCGATCCTACAAAGTCGACGAATAAGGTTGGTTTTATTTGTCCCCCCCAAAAAATTGTTGTTTGCCTTTCTAGAACCATTTACTTATAAGCTGAACTGATTTAATTGATGTTTCTGCAGGGGTTAGAGATCGTTGATGAGGGTTCTAGTTCTTAAAGAAACTTGTAAGAGTTCAGTTAACAATTGTTCCCCAGTTTCTGTAACTTGGTTAATTTTGTTTCTTCAAATTTATTGTCATTCTGTAAAGCTAGAATTCAAATTATTGAAGTTTCCATTTGATCTCGATCCGAAGCGTGTTTATTCACATGATTGAGTTTAGATTTTAGAAACTATTCTATCTGATTAGAAGTATGAGCTTCGGTGGATTGAGTAGTTATATGAATGCATCTTTGTCATAAAGTTCTGTTTTTTTATTATCTGATGGGGATTGTTAAACAAAATGCTATGTTTGGAGAAAAATACGCCATGAAAATGGTGATTTGATCGAAGTGATGATATTTCTTCTTGTTAAACAAATGCTATGCAAAACTCTTATAAATTTCTCCATATTCTCTGGTCGCTTTTACAATATATTGTATTGTCTGCTAATTTAGCATTCCTGCATACATACAAGTTGTATAGCTATAGTTTTGATGCAAATATGACAGAAAGAATGTTGTTTAGCAACATAACTATTATTGTATACAAAAAGTGTTGATATGCCTTTTTTTTCTCTTCATGTTTCTCGTTTCAAATGTCTAGCTTCCTGCAAATTACAGTGGTAATGCATAATTTTGAGTTAATGTTTTCATTTGAAGGAATTGTAAAACTATTAAATTCTGAAATATGGTTGCAAGAAGGTTGTGCAATTTTTAAAAAGTACATATGTGTTCAATGTTGAAATCATTGTGTTATGACTTAATACTTATCAAAGGAATTAGGTAGGCTCTTAATTGTTGGCATTATTCTATCCACTCATTACGTTATTGTTATTATTACATAATGAATACTTTGCAGGGGTCCCGACTGAATGTGAGAGTTAGTAAGCATTATGAATAATTTACTTTTCATTGGATTACTTTATGATAATGATTCTCTGATATTATAGATCAGATATATATAGATTTGGAGCTCACTTTTTTTCTTAGAAAAGGGTAGCTATAAGAGTCCTCAAGCACTCACGTTGAGATAGCTGAATGTGTTCATGGAGTGAGTTCAATTTCTTGTTATGATTGAAGTGAAACTCTCATCATTCAGTAGAAAATTATTTTGGGGGTGAAACCAAAGCTCTCTCTCATGCTTAGCTTTGGCTCTGTTGTCTCTCTTTATCAATTGTTTTAGATAGCTTAGGCTATCATTTCCTGAAAATTTGTTTATGCTAAATATTTTCCTTAGTGCCCTTTAGATTTATCAATTCTTTCTCACCATTTGATTTCAGTATTTTTTTAAAAAATCTAGTCAATTCAATTGTCAGCTAACTTAAAAAATGAGTAAAATCTGAGAGGAATGAAACTAATCCATTTGAAACAACAAACATGTTAACAATTAAAACACTTGAAAATTTACAGAATTAAAACTTTATATAAATATAAATAAATATATGTCATGATGAGGGTGACTTACTAAGAATAAATATAAAAAAATATTTAATTTTTAACTTGTAAATGGGGGCTTTAAATACTAGTTATCAGATCCATCCACCAATTAATATGACTTGTCAGATCCAATTTATTACTTCTAACCGTTAAAAAGTTTTAAAGGCCTTTTTAGAATAATAATAATAATAGTAATAGCAATATTTTAAAACATTACTATTTCAATAAGTAATCACTTTATAAAATTAGGCATTATAATAATAAATACGATTTTTAACAGTTAGATTAGTGCTATATATATCAACAAGACCAAGTGGGACCCGCAAATTTCATCCTAATCCGATAGATTCAGTAAAATATATCTGCAATTATATAAAGAATAGGATAAAATACAGGTTTGGATTTTATTTAAAAAAATAATAAGATTTTATTTTATTTTATTTTACAAGGCAGAAATAATCTGATAATCCCTGCCCGTTCCCTTCGCACGCGGTCTACGGCGCCCGCCTCCAATTAGAAGGCCCCGGTCGAAGAGGAAGCGGGGGGCCCCACTTTTCTTTTCCTCTTTTCTCTGTCTCTCTTCCTCTTGCTATGTATAAATAACGTCAGGCCCATCGGCCATCGCCCATTTTTCCGTTGTAACTCTCTGCCCATGGAAGACACCCTCGATTCCTCGCTCCTCCTTCACGACGGAGGCGGCGCCGCCGCCAGCCACGGATGGCAGAAAGTCACTTACTCCAAGCGCCAGCGCAAGCCTCAACCCCAGGCTGACACCGATCGCCCCCGCCTTGCCAACGGTCTCCCCGATCGCTCCCACGTCTTTGACTCCGTCGAGCAGAAGGCCCGCGAGCGGCGTCACGCCATCGAGGCCGCGGCGGCCGCTGCCGCCGCTGCCGAGGCCTTTGATTTGCCCAGATCGAGGCCTGCGCTGGCCTCCTCGGACGAGGACGACGATGACGAAGGAGCCGCCAAATCCCAGGAGAACAGTGCGCCGGCGCCGAAGAAGGAGAAGCCGAAGAAGGTTAAGAAGCCTAAGGTCACGGTCGATGAGGCTGCCGCCAAGATCGATGCCACCGAGCTTGCTACGTTTCTCGCCGAGATTTCGGTGAGAACTAGATCTGTGCAAATTTTGGAATTTTGATAATTTTTGATGGCCTGTTTTCTTTTAAACACATTAGCTAAAGGTCGAATCTTTATTATGTTTTGGAAAGGAGGAAAGTGAAAAAAAAATCCTTTTGACCTTCTTTATCTTTTCAGACAACTTACGAATCGCAGCAGGATATTCAACTGATGAGATTTGCGGATTTTTTCGCACGTTCATTTGCTTCTGTTAGTGCATCGCAATTCCCTTGGTTCAAGATCTTCAAAGAATCACCTGTGGAGAAAATCATTGATGTAAGTTTGTTCTGCCACCTATCAATTTTCCTTTTCAGCTATCCTATCAATCCGTACAAAATGTTTGTTTGGTGTTCTGGTAATTGGTTTTGTTTTATTTAGATGGAAAACCAGAATATTTTGGTTTATATTATGGTCAGGACAATTCATTACATAACACACATTACCAGAACATAGATAATGCCATTAGTTTGGCTCACATTCTCAAATTCTGTTGCTGATGATCACATGCAATGGCTGACTTTGTTCTGCACTTTCTAGGTGCTATTAGAAAAGAACACTGATTGACTGACTTTACAATTCTCGAAATGGAACTTTAAAGCTTCCATTGTTTTGCGGTTTTGTTGCAGTTTTACTTGCTTCATGATTAATTTCTCCTAAATAGACTTGTATCTATTATTCTGATCGGTAATGCATGAATTTATCTACGGGGATCTGTGTATGCAATATCATATCAACAAATACTCTAACAATATTGAAAATTTGTCAAATTTTTTCTTGACTTTTTTTTTTATAAAACTCGAGAAGTTTATTTTTATATGAACCTCCCACAAGTAGGATGCACAGGTATTTAAGGGAGAAAACCTTTTCCCAGGAACCTATTTATTTATCTTTAAATAAAAGAGAAGCACAAGGGCCAAATCTCTAACTAATCAACTCTGACCGTCCAACCTGTTCTGCTTTCGTAGGCGATGATTTGGGCTAGAGAGAGCATCTCTTCTACCCTTATTTTATACCCTAAGTGGCCTTTTGTGCAAACTCATGTCTGTTTTCTATCACTAACTTTAATGAGTTGGTTGGCTCTTATTTCCTGTTCTCAAGCTTGATACGCAGGAAAATGTAAAACGAGATGCCGAAAGTATCTTAGGCATTAAATTTGATATACTTGTCGAAGGTCAGATCCAACTGGTTGAATTTTTAAGCATCATTCTAACTCATTAGACCAAAATATGTAAATTGATTCTTTTCATAGTAGCTTCATCTTTTCGGAGATTTGATTATTGGCTATAAATTCAAATCATTAAGATTAAAGATTGAGACCTGTTTTCTCAATTATTTCCCCTGCAATTTCCTTGGTCACTATCCTATTGCTTCTACTATTGTTTTTAGTCCATTAGCAAGACTTATTAATGGTAACTTAACTATTCAGTTCGTATCCAAATTGACCACGAAGTGATTGTAAAACCATAAGCCAGACTTGTGATATCATAGGTAAACTTTATCTTTTTTTTACCAGCTCCTTTTCCAATAAGTCATCATTCAGCAAACCTCTAGCACTACTCAATCCAAAGCTTATTTTATAGGAAATACATAAAGCTTAGATCTTAGTGGCTCTGCATCATGATGTGCCACATTTATCAGTTTTTTCTTACCAGGTTATCCTTTTAAAGTAAGTTGTCATTCAGTCAAATGGTACAACTTAGATCAAAAACTTATTTGTAGGAAATATGTGAGGCTTAGACATTAGTGGCTCCACATCATGATGTCCCATTTCTCCTGCCTCATTTATCAATAGAATTTTCCAATGTTTCCTTCAAGCCTAGAATTAGGTTCAATTTGATAAACAGTGTTACAACATGGTCGAAAGGGAGAACTAATCCTATCAATTTGAAAGGATGTAGCAATGTTTACATGTCTTTGGTTGGAGAACCATCAAATTTTGAGGCCAGCTTGTTGCATTTTGTTTTTTAAATGATAATGAATGCATTTGAAAGCCTCACAAAAGTATATGCTATTCCCAAATTATTTGATAATTCAAACACAGGACTAGAATCTATAAACAATATTTCTTATTCTGTGCTTATAACCCAGTTTGATCTCCTTTCTATTCCATTTCTGACTCATCTTCCTTTTTCTCTATTCTTGTCTTGGTAATGATGGCATAGTCTTAGTGTAAACTCCATTTTCATTAGATCTTTTATTTATTTATTTATTTATTTATTTATGTTGGTACGTTAAAGCCTATGATGGATGAGATATTATCCTGCCTGATACTTTTTGATACTTTTTTTCAAACTGTCTTCAAATGTTAGAATTTGATCATGATGTTTTGCCATTATAATTCATAACTTTTCAGTAAGTTGACATCTAATTTAATTCCATTACTTTGGCACAGGTTCCTTTAAGCCATATACCTGAATCTGTTTACAAGATTTCAGTTGATTGGCTTGCACTGAAATCCCCTGAAGCTTTGACTGATTTTGTTTTATGGTGCCTTGATGGCATCCTTTCTGACTTGGCGAGTCAGCTACCTGCAGTTAAGGGCTCAAAAAAATCTGTTCAGCCAACTACACCAAAGGCTCTGGTAGTATTCAGCTACATTTTTCCTTTTTTTTTCCTCTTGTTCCATACATATGCTGGCAGAACATGGATGGATGTGATGGCCCACAAAATAGATGATCCATGAGTACACTACTTATTTATGAACCAGCCAGCTTATGGCCCACCTACATGAATTGCCAATCTCATTAAATGAGTTTCTAAGTGTGACTATTAAATGTAATCAACTTTGGATTTGGTCTCTCAGCCAGAGCACCAATTTTCTATATGAGAGCTAAGGGGGTAGGTAGTAAAACTGCTCATCATATTGAGAGATGATCAAATTCTTGGCGTGTACTTATCTCACTCTAAGAAAAAAAATTGTGAGCTTTGTCTGCTAGGATGCTTGAGAAGAGTCACATCATAATTGAAATTACTTGAATATACATGTGAGTAGTACATACATGGATTGTTTTGGTTGAGGCAAAAAATGAGTACAGATACTATATCTTTATATGAATGATCGTTTTCAGTGTTTTGATATTGTACTTCATTAGTCATGTTGCCTACATCTAACTTAACAATGTTGCTTGGCATGTTTTTTCATTGAAAATAAAATAAAGTGTCATTTTACCAAGATTTTTCATGATCCTATAATGTTTTCTAATAATAATATTAGTGTAACTTATAACATTGTTTGGTAGTTTGGTGTTTGGCTAGTCGTTAAGGGACAACAATGTTGTATAGATTTTATGACAACTATTTTGTTCTTACTGATAAAAGTTTCTTAATGGGAAGCGAATGCAATATGAATATTTTGGCTATCAGAACAGGTGATTCTCTTGCAGCATCTTACTCAAGGATGTGGTTATTAGAACTATCTAATTGTATAATTGTGTAGTATTCTTGCTTTTGTTGAGCAGATTGCACCTCTCTCATGTATTTCTTTATTTCCTTCTAAATTTGTATATTTTTCTGATATCTACATCCAAAAATATTCAAATGCTATCAAATATATAAAACATGTCATAGAAAAAATACTTAAAATATTGATAATTGATTGAATTGAAAGCCAATTCATACATATTAAAAAAATTAAAGGAGGAAATTGTTAGTTTGAATTGTTTTATTACTATTTCCATACTAAAGAACTCTCTAATGGCATATATGCAAGGTTTTAAGTTTGACAATGGTATATTTCAAAACTAAAATTTGGGGTGGTGAATATGGAAACATAGTGTTTGTTTGTAGGGACGTATATGCAAGTTTGCCTTTGGAGTTTACATAGTTTTAATTGGCAAATGGTATGGAGAATCATGATTCTGTATCTTTTATGCACTAGCTTTTAACAGTAAGGCATGATAGTTTTTGTTCAATCATTAGATAAAAGTAAAACTGCATGCCATACTGTTAGTGCTAATTGCCACTTGCATTTAACTTTTCCTGATTTT
This sequence comes from Zingiber zerumbet, assembly GCA_037833815.1. NCBI lineage: Eukaryota > Viridiplantae > Streptophyta > Magnoliopsida > Zingiberales > Zingiberaceae > Zingiber > Zingiber zerumbet. The sequence continues at coordinate 1,696,184 of JBBMJZ010000002.1, forward strand.
TTCCCAGAGTCTTCAACTGAATTGTATATTTTTATATGTTGCCATTGTGACTTTGACTGAATTCTTGCAATGGCCATGATGTTTAATTAAACATTATGATGTGCAATGAAACCTGCAGGCTGCTATATTTGTTGTGCTAGCAATGACTTTGAGACGGAAGCCTGACATACTTATAAATCTTTTGCCCAAACTAAGAGACGATCCAGCATATCAAGGACAAGAAAAACTACCCATTGTCATCTGGATCACTGCCCAGGTAAGTTGTTAGCTCCAGGATTGCTTGCTCATCTAAGAGGAAGCTACTATGCACCACGACCACTGCAGTTAAGCTGAGGATATGTCTTCTTGTGATAGGCTTCTCAAGGAGATCTGATTGTTGGCGTGTACGTCTGGTCGCATTTCCTATTTCCTGTAGTTTGTGGAAAATCAAATGTGAACCCACAGTCTAGGGACTTGGTGCTGCAATTGGTCGAAAGGTGTGCCATGAGGCAATGCTGATACTCTTATCCTTTTGTTTCTATTTTTTGCTTTAGTCAAAAGCTACTTTCTGGCTTTAGTCAAAAGCTACTTTCTGGCTTTATTTCAGGATTCTCTCAGGACCGAAAGCTCGAACTATTCTGTTAAATGGTGCTGTTCGGAAGGGGGAACGCATAGTACCACCTGCTGCACTTGATCTACTCATGCGGGCGACTTTTCCTGCTTCTACAGCTCGAGTCAAGGTTTGCCTATTTCCATGGAAGATCTCCATATAGCATAAAATTTTACGATGAGTTCCTAATATATCTTTCTGCAGGCAACTGAAAGATTTGAGACGTTTTATCCTACTCTAAAAGAGTTGGCTCTTACTGGTTCTGGTACCAAAACCACAAAGCAAGCATCACAACAGCTTTTGCCTTTTGCCATCCAAGCGATTCAAGAAAGTATAATTGAGATGTTGCATTATTATGTGTCCTAGGCTGATGTTTTCATAGTATGACTGTACTTTAACATGGAACTCATATACAGATAATTCCGAGCTAACAAAGGAAGCGACGGATTTGTTCATCTGGTGTTTGACTCAGAATGCTGAGTGCTATAAACACTGGGTGAGTTGTTATTCAAACGTGCTATTTATAGCTTTTATTATTTTGTAAACCTTTCTAACTGCTTTAACTGTTGTATCATGAAGGAAAAACTCTATTTAGAGAATGTTGATGCGACAATTATTGTTCTTCGGAAACTCTCCACTGAGTGGCGAAATTACTCGGCCAAAATTTCCCCTGACACTCTCAAAGTAACACTCAAGCATTTGAGGGCTAAAGTAAGTATAGCTACTATCAAATATTTCTAATTTTCTTGTCCAAATTCAGTCATTAGAAGCTCACGGTTTTTGGATTTCCATCCTTGGCATCTATCGTGTGCATGATATGATAAATTTACTTATTTGTTGCTCTTGTTTCTAGATGTGGTCAGGTTTAGTTGCACAGTATTTTTGAAAATTTAGTTGCTGATCAGAATCTTTTTCTTCTTATTTTCTCTATCAAAGAATGAAGATGCCCTGTCAAGAAACACAGACCCCAGCCAAGTAACATCCATCAAAGAAGCTGACAAGTACTGCAAGACAGTTTTGATGAAGTTAACACGTAACTTTGGCTGCATGAAGGGTAGTGTTTTGGTGCTTGTGCTGGGAATTGGACTCTTTTTCACTCTTTCACCGAATGCTGAGTTAATTAACTGGGAGAACATCAATTGGGAGAAATTTCAGGTGTTGTTCAGTTCTCTCCAATCCTCTTAGAACAACTTGGAGTTTAACCAAATTTTACCAACAAAGGAGATAGGTCAAGAAAGGATATGATGGCGCTAAATTCAAAGATAATAAATAAGTTTGGTTTTTCACCTCGGCTAGATAACTATCTGAAATTGCTCTGGTGTTCGTCGTTGCAGAAAGCTGCTCCTTTTATCTCTTCGAAGGTCTAGTTTAGCTGTGGCTTTATAGAGACTAAAGTTTGTGTATCTTTTCTTTTTGAACTGAACATTAAGCATGAAACTTTGTTTTGTTAATCATGCTTTTGCCTGATGCTAAGAGTATGCTTTGCCTGTCCCGAATGCTATAAATTAATAGTCTGAGTTTGCGGATTGATTTAATTATCTAGCAGAAGCTCGTCTCACAATTTCATTAGGAGGCAGCCACTCATCACCATGTCCCACTGAGAAGATTTCGATAGACCTTTTATTAAAATCTTATTGATGATCCATTTCTCTCAAAAAATAATAATGTTCTAAAATAGCTCTCATATGACTTTCTTATCAAAATGATATGATTTACTCATCACCATGTACCACTGAGAAGATTTTATAGACCTTTTATTAAAATCTTATCGATGATCCATTTCTCTCAAAAATAATAAACTTCTAAAACAAAACTCTCTTATGATTTTCTTATCAAAATGATATAATTTTAAGCATCAAGTATAATCAAGAAACTCGCTTTTACTAAATTATTAGCATAACTTGTAATAATGAGCAAATTTTTTCTTCTCATGAAAAAAAAATCATCCCTAGAGAGTGAGGTTTTTTTGTTTTTGTTTTTTTATTATCAGATATTCAAATCTTACAATCAGACTAATTCTAGGATAGAGAGTTCGATTTCACATTCCGTCCATCTAGTAAATTCAGGAAGTACGATGACTCCTATACAGTCTCTTACCACTACACCAGACCCTATGAAAGAATTGACTTAGGAAATACACCTTATCTTTTACCACTATACCAAGTTATAGGGTACTATTTCTTGAGCTGACTGTCTGGTTGAGTCAATCACTAAATGATTATATCTATTGATTATATCTTTAAGTACTATCATCTTAATAATTAAGTTTTAATTTAGATTTATACTATTTTGAAATATAATTTTTATAATAAAAATAATATAAAATCATATTAGGAGGATTTTTTTTTAAAAACTTTTTTTAAAGTAAAAATATCTATAGTATTCTAGTGTAAAAATATTAATTAAATTGGTCGAGCAGAGCAGGCTAGCCACTTGCAGGCCCAAACTGAATGATTCATTGGATGCTCAAATCAATTGACCTCTCGATTCGACTGGCCAACCTGACTTAGCCAAATCACATCCGATCAAATCACATTGATGTTTAAAATCATCTTGTGTTTCATATTATTCCTCGAGGTGAGACTTTTCGTGAGCAAAGTTAATACCCATGATAATTCTACTGATACGATGATAAGTTACTCTATATATGTAGTTAATTAAGTTTGAGCATTGCTTGGATTAGTTGATGTTTATACTAGAGATTGTGATGAAAAAATTATAAAGGTTTATATATACGTTTCTTGCTTTGTGTTGCTTGCTTGTTTAATTTTCAATATATATATATATATTTTCTTAAATCCCACAAGTTAAGTAGAGCATCACCAAGACAAAAAGTTAAAGATTAATAGCTGTGTCCCACTGTATGCTAAGAGCAAGGATGCCACTCCATTAAATTCCTACATCAATTCTCAACAAAACATGATCACAGTAGAAAAATGCACACATGATATATCGATATCATACTAGAAAGCCAAGTCCTGATCATTCTCCCTAACATTTATACATGTGGTTGGTTGAAATGGTTAGGGTTGGCAGGAAAGAAGCAAATAACTTAATCACACAGCACACCAAGTGATCACTCTCACACCTCTCCAATTGCACACACACACACACCCCAACAAGGCCTCCAACTATCTCATGTCAATATCATACTGCCTTAATTGTAGATTTCATCAACCCAAACTTGTCATCAAATTCAACCTCACCATCTTTTTCCCAAAGTTGTTAGGATTTTAGCAGCATTCAGTCTCCATATATGCTCGCTCCCTTGCCATGACTGAAACCCTAAGTTCTCATGCACGAATGTATGCTACCTCTTGATCTCACCATCACTCATTAGTCTCAGTTCATCAAGGTGTGTGCAATGGAGGATCTTCCTCCGGGGTTTCGATTCCACCCGACCGACGAAGAACTCATCACCTACTATCTAATAAGGAAGGTGACCGAGTTTGGCTTCATCACGCGAGCCATTGCCGATGTCGATCTCAACAAATCTGAGCCTTGGGACTTGCCAGGTACTAAGCAAGCGTGCTGTATATTCTTCCGAAGACAATTACTTACTCGCATGGAGTTATCATTGTAGGGAAGGCAAGCATGGGAGTGAAAGAGTGGTATTTCTTCAGCATCAAGGACCGAAAGTACCCGACCGGATTCCGAACCAACCGAGCCACCGCGGCCGGCTACTGGAAGACCACAGGCAAAGACAAGGAGATCTACCAAAACGGAGGGACCCTGGTCGGCATGAAGAAAACTCTAGTGTTTTACAAGGGGAGGGCTCCCAAGGGCGAGAAGACAAGTTGGGTGATGCATGAGTACAGACTCCAAACCAATTTGCCCTTGTACAGACCAATGAAGGTATATAACCCTAACCTAACCAATGGAACAGTAGTAGTGCTGCACTCGTTTGATATCACTTTAAAGACACTTGTAGTCCTCTGGCCTATCATTGAACAGGAGGAGTGGGTCGTGTGTAGGGTTTTCAAGAAGAACAACATGGCGAAGAATCCACAGCCAGACTCCCCGGCATTGCTGGGCTCTCCATACAGTAGTGCCATGTCGATAAACGAGCTCGGAGAAGTCGATGTCTCAGTCTTGCAGGACCTCGTCAGCTCGTCGAGCTCCCACCCTACTGTGCAATTGGGTTATGATCCGAACATGCACAACAAAGTGGACGTGAATGCTTACTTGAGCTGGGTCATGGCTAGCCAAGCCAATGGTGGCCTGCAGCCTTCACTTCCATGGGGAGCAACAGGGCTGGAGTTCACCCCAAACCCTGCAATTGTATCAGCATTAGCACCGCAACCGGAAACCGATCTGAATTCTTTCGCGGTGCAAGGCGGCGACGGTCTACTCGGAAATAGCTTGAGGTTGAGCTTCCCTAGTGTTGTTGCTTCATCAGGAGGTTTGGATTGCGCACAGCAACAGCAAGTGCAGTTAGTGAACCAGGAAACACTTTGGAGAGCACATTGATTGAGAGTGTCTGTCAATTATAAAGATATGAAGTATAAGAAAGTAAATGTGGGAATATATTCTTGATAGTTTAATTTATATATAGCCAAAATTTGTGGGGGAAAAAACAAGTCTTATACATTCTAAGCCTGTATCTGTATGCTTTTAACTATAAGGTAAACATCTATGTGAGGTGAGTTATTACAGATTGATCATATGTGAATGTAGTGAGAGAGGAACTGAATTGATGCAGTCAAATGTATTAAGGTCTTTGGTACCCGCGTAATCGATTTAGGGGTAATGATATATATGTATATAAATGTAATTAATAATGCAGTACGAAAAAAAAAACAATGTCTCTGTGTTTTTTTAATGGAGAATTGCAATGGAATGCACACGATGGTTATGGATCCGATGCATATGTAGTTCTGATCTCTTCTGTTTTTTTTTTCTCGAAAAAAAAAAAAAAAAAGGAGTGGGAATTTAAAAGGACATGGTGGTGTTACAGTAGCATGTTCTCTGAAAGAAAATTAATGATACACGTGGAAGGTATAAATTATGAATT
>JBBMJZ010000002.1:1713632-1727298 GCA_037833815.1 Zingiber zerumbet
ATTAGTGTCTACTAAAATTAAAATGTTCATGTTGTAGAACTATGCTTATAAAAATAAAGATATTTTTAAGAAAAAAAAATGAAAGAAAGTGAAATGGGATGCTTCTTCGATAATAAATGAAAAGGACTATTTTTTACTATTCTAATAAAAAAAAAAAGGCCTTTTTAAACTTTGCCTATATATTTTCATTTATGTAGTTTTTAGGATCCTGTTTGATCATATTTGCTTAATGGAGCCTAAGTATTGATTCTGGTCAATGGATTGAATGATATTTACATTAATATTTTATAAACAAAGATATATATACAATTATACATGTGTGTTAATTAGGACTCGGCACCCCAACACAACTAACTATTAACCGATGTCATTCTTCATAACTTAACACTCTAACATGTTGAGTAAATTTGATATTAGCTTTTTAAAATAAAATAACAGGTAGTAAATAGGCAAAAATTAAAATGGGCACATGGGCCCCCCACTTTAATTTTTTTATGATGTCATATCCTTTGTAAACTAAAATAAATACTCTTTGACATACTGTATGCTTTTCACACAGACTCCTATCTATATTTTCATCTAAATTAGATCACATTATTATTAGACAGGATGAAACGACCAGAGGCATGAATAGCTCTGCAAGTGAAATTTAACTTTTCTCTTACTAACTAACGTAGCAAACACTATGAGTTAAAATAAAATAACATATAAAAGAGACAACAAAATTACTTCGTTCGTAACTAGATAATTGCTAATATAAGACAATGGAAGTATACTAATATCTCATTTTTTGAGTAAGGCCTAAAGCAGAGTAGCTCCTTACAATGTTTAAGAGAGAGAGTTGAAAGTATAATTCTTGGAAATTAAAAGACCAAGTGTGTTATCTTTAAACCTCGAGCATCAAGGCCTATTTATACTCACTGTACTCGAAGTGACCGTTTTTTGACGCGGCGTATTTGAGGCGCTTCCAATCAGTTGAGTCATCATCTATATCTCAATGATCTTCCTTTGATCTGTCAACATTGGAGGCGCATGGAGTTCATTGTGTAAGTACCCCGGGTTAATTTTGATATGTCAACCAAGTCAAATTATGTTCTGTTGTGTTTGATGCATTGTGTTTGAGTATGCAGGAGCTTAGGGACACAAGAAGTCGAACAAAAGACGCGACTAGCAAGAAGGATGACACGGGAAGGGAGCCGACGAGTCTGGTGCATCTGAGGGAAGAGAAGCTACAGAAGAGTACACCGATGGACGAGAAGTATGTGTGTGACGTTCGAGGGACAAGAAGCCTAGGATGAAACCTGCTAGAGGAGAAGGTTGGAGTTGGGTTCGGGTGAACTCAACTTTGGACGGTCAGAGTATCATCCAAAAGAAAGAGCGAGGAAAAGTTAACCTTTCTTGAAGGTTAACTTTTCAAGTTGACTGGTAGAAGGCGCTCTCAAGGAAGATGAAAGACGCCCTCACGCCTTCATGAAAGGCACCCTCAAGTTAAGGCGCGGATGTGCCTTTAATGCCATTGGAGGTGTGTTGATCTCGAAGACCCGAGGCGTCTTCCTTGTGATTGAAGGCCCCTCGGAGGCTGCTAGTGGAGCCAATTGGGAAAGGCATGAAGGCGCCTCAAAGTTGTCTGAGGCTCCTCTGATGGAAAGGCGTGAAGGCGCCTTGAGTAAGCTTGGAGGCGCCTCAAGCAAAGGCGCGGAGGGTGCTCCAATGACATCGAAGGCGCCTCCAAACAGTCAGAGCCGTTTGTTGACCGTTAGAACATGGATAAAACTTTATCCACGTTGGAGTCACCTGGATGATCTTGGAGGCGTCTCTAAGTAATGGTAATATTTTTCCAAAGGTTATAAAAAACCCTCCAGAGCTAGGAATTCAACAACAACTTCTGTATTCAATTCCTATTAACTTTTTGAGCTATCAAAGAGTGTAAGAGATTTCTCCACCTTCAACAAAAGAGATTTTTAGAGCTTTTCATTTACCTTAAATTAACAACCACCTAGGTTATAACTAAGTAATTTCTGAATATCTTACTTTATGTTTTTAAATAGTTATTTTGTTTAACTAATATTGTGTCCCTGCTAAAGTAAGTTAGCTCAAGATTATTAATTTTAATTGTAGGCTATTCACCACCTCTAGCTAGCCTAATGCGATTCAACACACTGGAGGCGCCTCGAGTTCCGCTGATGTGGACATCGCTATTATCCACTTTGCAATGACTTTAAAAGACTTGGGGTACCTTGATTATTTAGTGGCGCTTAGATCCAGGGAGCCTTGGGTCATTCGGGGTGCCTGAAATGGTCAACTACCATGTTGACGATTTTTCACTTCTGATTGAATGGATGATGGTCTGGACCATGGTTTGCAAAGCCGCGATCCAAATTGTAGGATCATACAATCCTACGATTCAAAAGTAAGAAATTGATTCAGATCAATCTAGGATTGGTTTTGTAGTGGGATAGAAACAAAATCACTAGAATCATACAATATCAATGGAATTGGCTCGATTTTATTATACAAACGATACAGGTGCGGCACCAAAAAAAGGCATCTTCATTGGCGTCTCAACGGGCAATGACAGTGGAGGGGATGCAAGAAGATGACGCTGGTGGCTTGCAGAGTGGAAGAGGGGAAGACATCAGCCGACAACGTCGCGGGTGAGGCCGTGAGGGGAGCGGTTGCGGCGAGCACTTCGACGAAGAAGGGAAGGCATCACCGGCGATAAGCACCGACGACAACATGTATGAGCGACCGCGGGGTGAAGCTGAAGGGAGCAGTGATGGTGAGCCCGGGTGAGCGAGAAAGCCTCAGTGCGCTGGTGCAAAGAGAAGAGAGGTAGGTGCAAAGAGAAGAGAGGAGATGACATAGTGAGTGATTTTAGATTTTTAATTAATTAATTAATTAATTCAAACAATTTCTAACTTAAATGTAATAGTTTAAAGAGATTTTATCAAATCCTAATATAATTATCCTATTAAAATATATAAAAAATATTTTATATTTTAAAAATTATAAATAAATTATATGTATTTATTATATATATTTTCAACTTATTATTACCATTAATATTGTTATTATTAATTTAATTTAATTTATTTAAAATAAATTTTAATCAAATATGATTTAGTTTTTATGGATCAATTTGATCATCCTATTAAATACTAAATTAAATTTAAAGAATTTACATTAAATCCTAATGTAATAGTTTTTATGGATCATATGATTCTACGATCCAATCCCAACCGATCCAATTCTAACCCTAAATCAATTTTGTGTAGGATCACGATCCTACAAACTATAGTATGGACATCCAGAATTGAGCTCATCAGAACTCAATTCCATCCTTCTCCAAGAGCAAACATCTTCCTGTCTTCTCTTCCTTCAGATGCACCTCACACGTCCTTCTCGCTCCATCAGAGTATTCTTTCGTAGTTTCTCGTTCTTGGGATCCACCAAGCTCATCGACTCGCTTCTTATGCAATCCTTTTTGCTTGTTGCATCTTTTACTTTATTCCTTGTGTTTTTCTAAGTCTCTGCACACTTGGACATAAACATCAAAGTTGCAAGGCATAACTTAACATAGTTGACTTTTACATCAAAACCGTGGTTAACTCTACGTGGGACACCAATAATTGTAACAACTATGAAATCGTAGTTGATATAACTACAAATTTGACTTTAAGATATCATAACTTTTGATTCAAGTTGAATCATAAGACACACAATATATTAAATCAAAATTCGTTCAAAGATTTTCGATTTAATATATTATGTGTTCTATAGTTCAATCTGAGTTACAAATTATGTTCTCTCAAAATTTATCCAATATACACGTTGTAGTAGCTACAAAACTGTAGATGTTACAACTATGTGGTGACTCAGTTGTAGCAGTAATGAAACCGTAGCTATAACAACTATAAGTTCAATTTTAAAATGTCATAACTTTTGATTCAAATTGAACCACGAAGCACAATATATCAAATCAAAGCTCATTAAGAGATATTTGATTTGATATATTATGCATCACATAGTTCAATCGTAGTATTAAGTTATGACATTTCAAAATTTACCCAGAATACACATTGTAGTAGCTACAAAATCGTAGTTGATTGTAGCATCTATGAAACCGTAGCTTTACAATTACAAGTTCTACTTTAAGAGGTCATAACTTTTGATTCGGATTGAACTATAAGACGTATAATATATCAAATCGAATCTTGTTTTAGAAATATTCAATTTGAAATATTATACGTCTCATGTTTCAATCTGAGTCAAAAGTTATGACCTCTCAAAATTTATCCAATATATACATTATAGCAGTTATAAAATTATAGTTGTTATAACTATAAATTATAACTATAAGAAGTCATAACTTTTGATTTATATTGAACTACGCGACACAATATATCAAATTAAAGTCCGTTCAGAGATCTTTAATTTGATACAGTGTGAGTCTCATAGTTCAACTAGAGTAAAAAATTATAACCTCTCAAAATTTACCTAACATACATGTTGTAGTATTTACAAAGCGTACGTAATTACTATAATATGATTTGGAATACCGACGGGAGTGTATATGTGTGGAGTATGAAGTGTCTGAAAATATTGGTGTCATTTTATAACAGATGAGACGCTTTTTGATTAAAAAAAAATTAAAATAAAACGCTATTAATAAAAAAGAGACGCCGTTTTAAATTTTTCCTAAAACATTTTGCTAACTAAGTGATAATATTAGGTATAACTTATTTTATGTATTGTTCTTAATTGCATTCCAGCACAAGATGTTACGACGACAATTACTTTGTTCTGCTCCATCCTCGCACCTTCCCCCTTTAAACGACTATTTAATTCCGTCCCTTTCTATAAATTTGACTCAGATCCAGCCCTTCTTCTTCTCCTTCCTGTCGCCTTCTTCCTCCCTCGTAGCGAATCCACCTCTTCTTCCTTTGCGGATTTTCCTCCAATTTCTCTCTTGCAGGACGCGAGCTGAATCAGGTCGAGAAAGACTCTATCTTTACCTCTTTCGTGTTTTTTTTTTTAATTTCTAAAAGATATTCAGTTTGTGTATCTGTTACGTTTTCGATTTGGTCTGGAGAATCTTCGGCTGATTTAGGTCAGATTTATTCAAGTTTTTTGATCGCCTTTTTTTGTTTAAAAAAATTGAGATTAATTTTTGTTCGAGAAGAGCTTACTGATCTGATTTCGTCTTGTTGTTCTTGTTCGCTCTTCCAATCTTTTCAAAAAGATTTTGTGTTTTGGGGAAGAGATCGCTTGCACTGATACGAGTGTTTTGGGGGGATTTTTGAATCTGCAGGCGCTAAGTTCGCGGATCTGGAAGAGAACGGAGCGAAGATGAACAGCTGCGGGAATCAGCAGAACGCCTTTATCCCAACCACGGACCGCAAAGCCCCGACCTTTTTTTGTCCCAAACCGCGCCGGCTCATCCCGCTCGCCGTCGTTGCGGAGCCTGCGCTTCCGTTCCGGTGGCCCTCTGAGGATTTCCCCGATTCGAGGGCAGTGGAAGAAGACCTTGTCGATGTGCTTCTCGCAAAGGGTGGAGAGCTCAACCGCTCGGATTCGAGTTCACCATTCTTCTGCGGCTCTCCGCCGAGTCGCGCCAGCAATCCGGTCGTCCACGACCCTCGATTCGGCGAGGACCGTCCGCCAGCGCCCTTCGCTCCGTTCCCGCTGACCCAATCCACGGCGCCCGTGTCCCCCAAACACGGGTGCGCTCACGCCAAGTTCGGCCTCCTACCAGCAGCCGTTCGCGTCGACGGCTTTGATTGCCTCGACCGTGCTCGCCGGAGCTGCAGCGGCCTCACCGCTGTGGCCTAAAATTGCCATCTTTTTACACAACCGCCTCAAACAATTCCTCTGAAGGCATGAACAATCAGATTTAACTCCGAAAAATTCAAAATTTTCATTCAGGAGAAGATTTAAAATTCAAGGAGACAAAGATTTTAGGTAATCTGGAAAACCTTCCAAAGCTTCTCTTGTAATTGTACATGTTTCCTACTACCTTCCTACATTTTTTAATTTGTAGTATTTAGTTTTTGTAGATATAAGATCAGATTAGAGAGAGAGAGAGATTGAAGAGGCCAACAAGCCCAATCTTCTGAGCTTTTTTCATCTTTGTTCTAAAAATTGGATTTTTAAGCTATTGATAGAAGTTGATCCTTGTGCTTGGGAGCTTCTTCTTGAACTTAGTGTTCTGCCGTCCCAAACTTGGCCGTTGTATCTGTATGAAATGTGTAAATATTGTATATGTAAGTCTTATGTTTGGATCTTCTGAATGGAGTTTAGGGTTCTTCTTTGATTGAATTCCTAGTCAACGGTGCATGAATCAGAATTTGTTGTGTTTGTTTTGCTTTTCCTGATTGAATGAATATGGTCAAGGTCGAAGCTTAGTCAACTTTGTCAGCTAAGGAAAAGGCAAAAAGGAGCATAAGAATAATACAAGAGCTGACTTATGGATCTTATCGTAATAGCTTGAATTTTTCCATAGAAATACTGTTGACGTGAAAAGGGAATATATATATATATATATTCAGTCTAAATTCAAGAGACACTATTATTCCTATTGGAGTAAAAACAAAAATAAAAGAGGTATTTATCTTAACGTAGCGGTCAATTATCAATAAAATATTTGTATATGTTGAAAATTAATCTATTTCAACAATAGTAAAAACACCAATTATCTGACACTGGGAATGTGAATAAACCGAACCGAGTCTAGTGTTCAGGCGTTCAAGTTTATTTAATAAGGTAATTAAGTTGAATCAAATTCAGCTTAAAATGAATCAAACTTTTGAAATGAGTATTTAAGTTTGACTTAATTTATTTTTTATAAGTTTAAACTTATTTGCAACTTGGCTTGAACTTGATTCGTTTAAATATTATTAAACTCTCAATTCAAGTTTGGCTTACACTTGGTTCGAGCTTAACTTGAGCTTGGTTTGTTTAGATGCTATCAAGCTCTCAATTCAAGTTTGTTTGATTATTTAAAACTTTTAGTTATTTGATTGATTATTGAGCTTGATAATTTAAATTTATTTATTTTATTTTATTATTTATTTAATATATTGAAAAGAGTTTTATTAATGAATATAGTTCGTGAACATTGTTCACAAACATTGTTCACGAACGTTAACGAGCTGAACATATATGTGTTTAAGCTTATTTGTTTAGCTTAACGAGCTGTTCAAACTTGTTTGTTTAATTAATCTTATATATATTGAACGAACATAAACAACCTCTTACCAAGCTGAACACCAAATTTATTCACAAACGCTTATTCATTTACGGTCCTATCTGACACTATTATTCTTAAGACAATGTCAAATGATAGCATGGACCCCACACCCCTTCTCTATTTGATTGGGGCCGGCCCAATTCTCTACTCCGGCCCACTGAAATGGGCTGGCTGTCTGTTAATGGGGCTGCATGATTGGGTTAGTTTCAGCCCAATTTTAGGTTGATTGGTTCCTTAACACAAAGCCCAACTTGGCTTTTTGCCCATATCTTGATTTGTTTCAACCAACTCTTGTTCTATGCTTGAATTTTCGCCTCACATTAGTTCGCATTACGCAAGCTCAACTTAGCACTCTAAATTTGAATTGGTCTTCACATAAAATTCTAATTGCATACGAGGCAAACACACATATTGAAATCTTTGCGCGGTCAATTCAAACTAGTTTAATTTCCCCTTAAGGACCAGATATTTCCATCAACAATTGGCACTTAATTAATTGCCCACTACAATTGAAGAAGTCATTAATTAAGGCGTTTTCAAGTTTCAATTTGCAAGCAAAGCACATCCATCAGGTTAGATATCACTCTACATCACCAAATCCGCTACTCAAACTACCAGTCTTTGGCGTTACCCTTAATTCACTCAGTCAATGGTTTCTCCAAGGTGGAAACTGGCCATTGAGACCTAGTAGTAGAAGAAATGAGACCGAGACAATGACAACGACAATGATAATAAGTATCCCGTCTAAAATCGAAAAAGATAATGTGCTGGTTAGATAATGTCGAAGTTGACCGTAAGAATACTCTGAGCAAGAAGAATCTGGTGGATTGAGCCTGTGTGTCAAAGAAAAGAGCCAGAAGAAGAAAACACCAGTGATCAGGTCAGGGAGGGATCCCGACACAAATACTTTGACACTCAAATTAGACAGAGGAATGAGGAAAATTGAAGAACAATGAATGATGATAGTGTAATATAATGTAGCGTTGTCTCGTGTACCTGTGCCATTAGGAGGAGATCCCTTAGTAGTGCTATTTTTTTTTTTCTTTTATACGAATATCAATGCATTACTAAACTAGGACTAAACATTCTGATACTTTATAGTATTTCCTAAATTGGATCCACCACTTCTGTTCTTACAAGGTGGAGATTTCTAATGTACGGATTGCATAAGGAATATTCTCTTAATTCTCTGACAATTGTTACACAAGATGCTAAAAAGAGATATTGGGCTTTTGAGATGACGGGTCATATTTTAATGGTGAGTTGGCTGAGTCCCCTCTATTGTCTGGTTGGACATTGCTCTTGGATAGGTTGAGTCAATTGCCAAAGGGTAACCATCTCGGAAACTTGGCATCCGATCGGATAAGAGTTCAGTCAGGTCATATGTCTAAAAACTCCGATTAGGCTGATATGACTCGGTTCCCCATGGAGCCAAGAGTACTCAGTTCACCATAGGAGAACTCGAAATCCGATCGGACAAAAGATCTGATCAACTGGAGTGCTCGGTTGGCTATGCTGTCATGCTAGCCCTGAGTATTGACCACTCCTTAATTTTGACAGTCACATCAGCTAGTCTTTTTAACTTCGGCCCTAACTTCGGAGGCCCTTTATTCACCGTATCAATTAATAATAATAATAATTTTTATATACAAATTCATGATACCCATACACCTTTCAATCTACGCCTAACGGTCTCACTCATGCCCAACTAATTCCCTACTAGCTGGAGAGGCGGGAAAAGATAATTTCATTCTCATCCTCATGATTTTGAACTCTCTGTGATCAAAAATATAATCGATCTAATTGAATTAATTTAGAAACTTATTCGTTAACTTGAAAGTTTTTTTAAACAAAGATGGGCTATTTTGATTAATTAATTCGTTTTAATTATAAATTTTAAAAATCTATTACATCGATTAACTTTTTTTAATTAAATAATAATAAAAATTTTAAAAAATACCTTTTTTATTTTTATTAAATCAATTATTTAGTTTGATTTTAACAAGTACCCTTACTTTGGGTGAATTTTTTGAATGCCAATTTGTACATTGTAGGAGGAAATAAGTCAAAATAACTAAAGCATTGTGAAAAATGCCTATAAACATGTATAATAATTGTGTTTCGAACTTGCAAAATATGAAGATTGGATCAACCATAAGTAAGCATGTAGACTACAAATGAATTAAATTGAAGAAGAGTCTCTACATCATTTCTAGATCATAATATCCTTGTTCAAACAATTAAAGTAGAAATTAAGGAGACGCAATGAAAGGTGATGACGATAGAAAAATCAATTAAATCGTTGAAACAAATACTCGAAGACAAAAGGTGATTAGCATGGGCCATTGACTTGTTATTTCAAACGGATAGACAAACGTTCGAATTTAGTCCTCAATGTTAAGGAGTCGAGTTCCATATAGAAATTGCGAGGAAACAAAATAGTATTGATGATAACCTTTGCCATCCAAATCAAAAGAAATAAAGAATCTAATTGCTTGAAATTCAAATGAAACAAAAATGTGTGTGATTGGCCGGTGGATTTTATTTTGACTTGGCATTTGGTGACCAACACGCATGGCAAACACGCAAAGCTCCAATCGATCAACTTGTGGCCGACTCCTCTCTCAATTATTTATATGTCCTAATCGCACAAATTTATCTTCTCCAAGGACCAAACTCTAAAGAAATATATATATTTTAAAAAGTTGAGATAGATCCAAGTTGATATTTTGGCATCCTCATAATTAAAATAAATTGGTGTAGTTGACAATAAGTGAACGTCGTCAAATATCAAAACATGAGTTTATGAATAATTTAGAACGCAAAACATATGAGTTTCTGGGTCGTCCGTCAGGAGTACTTTTTGATTTATCCTAGTGACAGATGAAAAAATTTCGTAGGACCTAATCAGCTAACTGGATTTATTATTTTTTTTATTCAAGATGTATAACTAAAGATAACTAAATATATCTTTATTAATATTTTTTTTTCATAAATTATTAATAAATCATTCATGAAATATAACATAAGATAACATTTAGGTTGGAAAAAATGTATTATTAAAGATGTATTTATAAATATTTTTTTTGAAAAAAATAAAAATTAAGTGTTGAACCAGAACAACGATTTTTTTTTTTTTACATTTTATTGATTTTATTTTTTTCCAAAACAACAAAATTTAAAATTATAAAATCATTTTATTTTATTTTATTTTTATAAAAAAGCTACTATAATTGACAAATCATCACAATGGGAGCTCAAGAGCATCTGAATGGAAAATAATAATAATAATAATAATAATAATAATAATAATAATAATAATAAGAATAATAAAAAGACTAGACCAAATCAATATAGATTTTTTGTTTTTTGAAAGTACACTCATACCAAATATTGTTTATGGAGATTTGTGAGTGAGGAAGTTTTTGAGATGGAAAACACACATCGTATAGGTTAATTTAATGGAGAGATATATTTATTAATTAGATTCGTGCATGATGAACGTGTGTGATGAAAGGGTGCACAACTTGTTAACTAATTATAATAAATTTAAAAAGTGATCCAGTTCACGAATCTTAATTAATTACTTAAACAATATAATTATAATTATGTGCTGTAAACGTGGATGAGTAGTCATCACGAGAAGATAGATGTTAAAAATATTGTGCACATGAATAATAAGCATGTGTTAGTTTAGGTGGGGCCTCTCTAATTATTAGAGCTCTAAATTCTTTTTTATTATAATATATCACATTAATAATATAAAAACTTATTTAAATATCTTTAATAATTAAAGCTCTAAATGAATTTTTTTTATGATCTCATTTTTAATATAAGTTGATAAAAAAATATATTTATATTTTTACTACTGTTCTTAAACTACAAACCTCAAACACTACCTCTATAATAATTTAAGATTTTTTATTCAGCTTTTTAAATTTTATAAACCTCTTATAAATCTTGTATTGGAGATGTCTTTAGTCGTCTAACGACGTGAGAGTGAGATAATCTCGTCCAAAGTTTGTGTAGGGACAATAATTGTGAGTGATTATATTTGAATTATAATTAATAGAGTTCTGGGAGTACTATTAAGTCAGTCCATGTGTTTTAGTTCTGAATCTTTGTATAGGCTTAGGGTTATTTGTAAGTTTAAGATATATAGTTGGCTTTGAAATTAATATGGGAAATAGGATTATTTATTTATTTATTATTACTATTATTTATGTCCTTAGGCCACATGCGATCCACATGCTCCCTGACCCACCTCATCGCAAACAGTAGTCACGTGCCACGTTTAAACGCCATCGTTATTTAAGTCAAAAAAATATTTAATAATGACGTGCCTCGTGATTCCCGCCCGGACGTATTCCTCGACGGGTATATTTACGTAGACGGGTTTATAAGTGGCGGTCAAAGACGTAACCAAGTACAATACGCAACGATATAGTGCGGAAGTTGAAAAGAATGTATTCGCTCGGGAATATACTCGTCTGGAGACATCTGGAAAACGAACTGAATTTATTATCCAATATCTTCTATCCGGGTCGATGTCGAAGTGTGAGCCATGAGTACTGATATGGAATGTTATGTACAGATATGATATGGTACTTGAAGTTAGGATGAGATGATTGGAGAGGTGGTAGTTAAACGGCTTCATTTCTGGTTTAGTTTCTCGTTCAGTGTTAGAGTTTTTGATGGGGGGTCGATTGTCTATAAAATTAGTCCGGCTTGGGGACCTAGTATTTTAGGTCACCGTCAACACTTAACACTTAATGTATAGCCAACCGTCTGAGTTATAGCCGCTTAGGCTAAAGAAATGACAGACTTGTTATAAAGATCGGACGGGAATATATTCGATCGGCCCCTAGAAACCCGTGCTTCCATTTTCAGAGTACAGCTTCATATATAGTCAATTTAACATAGGGGTTTTCATTGCTCATTTATTATCCCGCCCTCTTACGTAGGGATAGCCAAGCCTAAAGTTGATCGGGGTTACAGAGCTTAGGATATCATTTCAGGGACATGCCTCCAAATACAAAGATGACTAGCTGAAAGTATTGATCGAACCCTCGGGGTTGACTAGCTGAAAGTATTGATCGGACCCTTCGGGGCTGACTAGCTGAAAGTATTGATCGGACCCTTCGGGGGTTGGTTCGCCATTCTCCAAAAGCAAGCATCCCTGCATAAGGTCGGTCGGTCATATAACCGCCTGAACCTAAGGAGCTCGGTTTTCTATTACATAATCAGATCTATGTCATTTAGCATATACCCGAACATCTTTAAGGCCCGAAACATCCTACCACGTTCAATACTTTTCTTATGCTGGAGGCAACCGGTCGGCTAAGTGTCCGACTAGGATATATTCAAGAGATAACCTTGTCAGAGAATCATAACAATTTGTTAAAGAACAACAGTCGTTTGTCAGAGAATATTCTTCTGTTATTACATGGACATTCAATAGAACCTTTCTCAAAGATGACTACACTTTCCATTAGCTGACACTTTAGATAGCATATTCATTCAACCGTCTCATTAATGACGTCAGTTACAAAAAGGGTGTGCACGAGTAACAGAAGATTTCTCGGGCAGTGACTATGCACCTCCTAGGCTATATGTATTCCCTAATTACTCGACAACTTCTGACATCCAACATTCTCTCCCACCTCATAATTGTGGATGTTATAGAGGTGATATATAAAGGGGGTCTTCTTCGATGGGGAGGGACCCCTTCCCTAGTTTTTTGGGCACTGACGTTATGTTTGGTCATTTGAGTGTGCCCAAAGAGGATCCGTGTGCCCACCTACATCCCCTTCTTCAATCCAAAAGTTTTCGTTCGACCAGTGTCGCAACCACCTACCAATGCACCATCTCCAATTTTCAGATAGGATCATATTTGGCACTGTTTATGGGAATCTTGGCCTGAATATAAAATAGTGAGATAGAAGAAGCTGGACGACTCACCACTGTTACCCCGACATAAGAGGAACTAGAAATGTTAATTAATGCCCGAGCATAGAAGTTGGTGCAGCAGCAACAGCAAGCAGCAACTGGCGGTACTTTGCCACACAATCCTGTTGCCTCAATAATAGACCCTTATATTGAACGAGGATCCTATGTGGGAGGTCCCATGGGACACCAACTAATTCCTCCGATGGTTGGTGATCCTGTCCGAGCCAAGGGTCAACGAACGCTGGGGAAGTGACGCTCCCTCCTTGCTCCTGGGTGCTCCGGCGAACCTGCAACAAAAACCGAGCTGGGAGGGGTGTCCCAGCGACGGCCCTCCGACGCTCAAGTCAAGCGAGGCAAATGGCAGAAAGGTGGCTCAAAGAAGAAGACTCCTGTACCTCCGGTGAAGAAATGGAGGCTTTATATAGAGTTCTCGAAGTAGCCTGGGCACGCCAGTCGAAGCAATTTCCT
>JBBMJZ010000002.1:1859084-1886215 GCA_037833815.1 Zingiber zerumbet
GGCAGTCTGGCTCTAATCAGCTAGATGTAATCTCACCCATCATTTTTTTAGGCTTTAAGCCTATAGAGTTGTCATATTCACTTACATATATATACTTTGAGTCCTGATTGGTAGAATGAAAGTAAATCTAGCTAGTCAATTAGATTCATTAATAGGAATTGAATCCAGTCACTTTAAACAATTTAAAAGTGGTTCACAATCATAAAGACCTCAAGTTTGTGTTAAATTAACATTAATTGTTGCATTATTAAGGTTCCTCGAGTCTACGCAAGCTTGTTTTTCCAAATTTTGAGCTATGTAGGGCCATCAAGTGGCAAATAGACGATTTGTTTGCCCTCGGCGTTTCCGTCAATCTGTTCTTAGGTCAATACGAAAGAGGTAAATCACGGATGACTATACTGGCCATTAGTACAGGTGACTAAGAAATGGGGGAAGACATGCTCGGACGTGTCGAGTTTCGACCTCAAGATCTCATGTGGCAACACCTCGTGTCTTAACCACCCCACTGCCCCAAGGGGACTATGTAGGGTTGTCAAAGACATATGACCAATAGTGCTTGATAACCCTAGAGGTTTGATTAGAGGCTCCGTGTTTATGACAAATGAACATTGTCATACTTCTACAATTTCTCTATTCATGCATATTGTTCCTATAGGAGATCGTCGTCGGATAAGTCAATGAAAAGTAATTGTCACGAAGAATATTGCAGATGATACGATGGCGAAGGGGAATCACAAAGTTCTTGCAAATATTCAATAAAAGATTAGAATGAGTGTCGAGGTTGAACTCAACGTAATAATTATTTAAGAGTTAGAGAATGTTGAGAAGCAATGAAGTGTGGTAGAAGAGTTTGAATGTTTGTGTGTGCATATCTGTGCTTACGAGAGCGGATGACTTTATATAGGGCTACAGTTGTGCCCTTGCGTTATCACATGTTTGTCCACATATTCCAAGAGAAATGGCTCTGTTGCTAACATCTCCTAGGAGAAACAACTACCCATGTTTTTTGAAAAAGGGTAAAACAAGCCACATAGGATGTAGGTCCCAACCGAGAATGACAGAACTGAAAAGACTCTACTGAACTGAGTAAGTATGTTGACCAAATAGGAGAAATAAGACAACCGAGCTAAAAGAGTCTAGTTAACCAAGTTAAGGAAGTCTGTTTGGCCGAGTCGCTGAGTTTGGAGGAGTTTATGAAACCAAACTCAGAGGACTGAGTTGGAGAGGTTTAGAAAACTTATGCTGAAGGAGTCTAGTTATGCTAAACTGAGGGAGTCAGGTGTGCTAAACTGTTTCAGATCCGATCCAATCCTTCTGATGTACATCCTAGCGTAACTTTTGATACAACGATTTGACTCTTGACCTATCTTACCAAACGTAGCCTCTTATAGCCACTGCATCATATATGATATTTTTTTTAGATTTTAAATCCTTTATAATTGTTAAACACTGGTGGTCACAAGTGTTTGGTAGCCTTAAAATGGTATACATGCATGTTAAAAGAGCATCTTTAATTTGTGCTTACAGGTCGTGTCAAATGAGCATTGTTACACTCTTGGAAGTTTTACTGAGTTTGTCCATGCTAGTTTTTTTTGTCTTATTTTGAGCGTTGTAGGACCATCAAATACTTTGTTTAATCAAATGTGTTTGACAACTACCTACCCACTTATTAGTCAATTGAAAGCTATTAAAATTGGTTAATCATCGTTAAATACTTTTGGTAAAAAATATTTAACGATCCTAAAGACCTTAGATTCATGTAAAATGTGCATTGTTGTATTCTTATGGGTCACTTGAGCCTCTATTCATGTTATATATATATATATATATATATATATATAACAATTATATTCATATGACAAAAGATGATTTACTCGCCCTAGCGCGCCTACCAATCTATTTATAGGCTAACATGGAGGCTAACGCATGGGGGAGGACATGCTTAGACACGTCGAATTTCGACCTCAATACCTCATATGATAACACCTCATACCTCAACTCCTACACTACCCCAAATATATCTTCCAAAAATAAAGGCTCATTATATTCTATCTAATGTTCATTTCATTCAATTTTCACATTATAGGGACCTAAATATATTTTTTTACTAAGGTGTTTGATGACTTTTAGTCTCATGATAAAAAAAAAAAAGTAAAATCATCATTTTAACATCCCAACATACTTTGAAAGAGAATAAAAAAAACTTATTCAATTTTAACTAGACAACCTTTCTAAATAAGGAAATATTAATCACTGACAGCAAGGTTTGATGACTTATAGTAGATTGCTTAATCAATGGAATGCGACCTAATATAATTGCAATGGATTAGTTATAATCAAATGACACTTTTAATCAAACAAAAAAAATAAATGTTTGACAAGATCTCAACTTTTTAAGCCTTCTTGATAAAAAAAAGTTTCTATTTTTTACGATGTTAGAGATTTTAAATTCAAATTAAATTGAGATGTTTGCATAATGTATTAAGTATGTCCATTTTTATTTGTCTTGATTTGAGTCTTTCATTTATTTATTAATTAGTAATCTAAGTATTTAGTTTTTTAAATCAATTAATTTAGGAGGGGATCAGCATGATCATAAAGTTTTTCATTGACCATTAGGACATTCACAAACCACTTTCATTATGACATCTACCAACTCATCAAAAAGTATGAGGTCTGTCATATACTTATTATAACAACATATTTTTTTCATCCATATTTTTTTAATATTAATACTCATTCTTTGTGGGACTCATAATCCATTCAATCATTTTAAAATTATATCATATTAAATAAATATATTTTAAAATATTTAAATAAATATTATTATTTTAATATATTTTAAAATTTATAGTTTTTTAATAAAAAAATAAAAAAAGATGCATGTTTTCAAGAGAAGATAGATTAAGTGCGTGATAAGTGAAATATTTTTTTTTATAAACATCATTTCTTTATTATTTCTTTTATAAAAAAGTTAATTGACCATGTTCAAGTTTTTATTATTATTATTATTATTATTATTATTATTTATAAAGAAGGCGTGTTTAATTACTCGAACGTGTCCAACCTGTAGTGGTTTGAACACAAAAAATTAATTATAACACCAATTAAAAGTAATAATTATAGAAGTACTCAGGATAAATTTAAAAATATTTATAGAGGTCATCCAAATAGAAAATATAGAATCACCACATTAACAACCTCCCATGTGACGATCCTACATCAATAGAAGGAGGTTTATCAAGGCACATGTGTTAAGTGCATGGTAGGACGAATACATATGATGCCAGTGGTGGATTCAGGAATTAAAGTACAGAGGGACAATTTTTACGCGGAACAAGGGGCGGTATTCTTTATTTCCACCGGTGGAACCCCACAGCCCTATAGTACTAGGGGTTCCACTGTTGGCAAGGGGGGCGACCACTGATGCTGCCCCTCGCTAGATCCGCCCTTGGATGATGCATTCCCTAAGACTTGAACCCCTGCCTACTACATATACACTACCTGAATTTAAGATAATTGCATTTTCAAATGTAGATATGCTATCTTTAATGTTGACCCCATAGATATAGAGGGAGATAAATACAAGTATACTAGCATTAGATATATAGTAGGATAAAATCTATGTCATCAGTTCTTGAAAAATTAACTCTGGACTATTATGTTAAAGATATCATATGTTCACTGTTCATGCTACGCCAAGTGTCAGCTCATAGCCGATTATCCAAGTTGTTAGGAGACCGAAGACGTATTTTTCTTTTGAAATACCTGTGCTAGCTGAAAATTATAAATTTACCATCCTCTAATTATGCGAACACTTCATTGGAACATGTTTAGTCACAATTGAAATTATATCTAGCTGACTAGAATTTAATTTTAATTGACTATTATATTGAACACTTTGAGTTGATGATTCAATTTCAATCGGTGGCTTTGATAAGAATTGACTCGTTGAAATAAATTGAGTAGGTATTTTAGAAAATAAATTCAACCTTTGATAATTCTAAAATATGACTCTGGTGCAGCGATAAGTTATAGGACCGAATAATCCTGAATTGGTGGCTAATTATTTGCACGTCCGAAATTATGACAAGTAAACTTTTTTTTAGGATTGAATTGATCATTTTCAGAATTAATTAAAGAATTAGATAGCTCGTGGGTAAGTAGTCCGCCGGACCCATCACGTTCATGACTTTACGCCCGAACCAAGACACACGTCACGATCCTAAAGGCTCCTTTCGTGGCAGTATCCTGACCCGGAAAACGTACAGAATCCTTCCACCCGCCCCGTCCGGTCCGTTGCTCTTCAGTCTTCACCCAATTCTTTCCATCCCTGGTGTTCGCCATCTTCCAATGAATCTTCCGCTGTCCTCGTTCCGTCTGCCTTCCTTTTTCATAAATATACATTAAAGAAAATGCAAGTATAAATACCCACGGCACCTCCTCCCATTCGATACCGAAAGTAGTTACGAGTTTGAATCTTCCTTTGTCCCTGCGCTCCGGCAAACCGAAAACCCTAGTGGACGGGCAGATCCATGGAGACGATCCCGAAGGAGAACGGATCGACGACGGCGGCGACGCCGATCCGCGCGGCGACGAACCCTATGGTCACGCCGCTGCTCACCGACCTGTACCAGTTTACCATGGCTTATGCCTACTGGAAGGCTGGGAAGCACCTCGAGCGCGCCGTGTGAGTTGCTCCAGCTCCCTTGCCCTGTCATATTGGATTGTTATTGTTATCTCAACTTTCGGACGGGTAGTATCGCTCCGGCGTTAGTTTTTTTTTTTCGTCGGAAAGAATTCACACGAACTGGCTCTTTAACTGAGTTGGTTGGTGGTTACGGTCGTGGTTTTCCTTGTTGTTTTTTTTCTTTTAACATCTGGTCCCTCAGAGAGTTCGTCGATACTCAGTACGCTGGTTTTGACTGCCATGATGGAAATCAGAGGGAGATTTAATTGCATGCTTTGTTTAACATGATGTATCTCGATGATTTAGTTGTATGGGCGTTTGGATTGCTAAATCAGATCGTTTGAGATTGTTTTTCGATTCATTTCAAGACGCAAATTTGAATCTATCACTGAAATGTAGTTAAATAAACTCTATATGCGTTGTTTTTGTATCTCTCATCAATTCTGCTTTGAAATAGTCTCCCTTGTTATCTTGTTTATGTCAGTCTGCATTATTTTATATAAATTCAACTTGATGAAGATAACTATTTAAATCAAAATATGTTAGCTCCTTATAAGCGTTTCTATGTGATTGTCTTACTTGAAAGACATTAGTGACAGCATTTAATAGTACTTCTTGTATTGGTTGTCAATACACATTAAAAAGAAGTCATTGTTAAATTGAGATAAAATATTGTCAGGTTCTTGTTATCTACTGCCTCTTAATCGATTTTAGTTTACATTTTGCCAAAGAAGCTGTACATGTAGTCCATAATACCACATAAAGGATGAAATTTTCTAGGTGGTTGCTCCCTATAATAGAATATGATTTGGAATATTCTCACTTTCATAGCAACATCATGCTATTTTCAACCATAGAGAATGCCTTCCTGATTAAAAAAAAGTATAGAGAATGCCTTCTGATTATCTATGGGGAGCAAAATCAATCATTGCAACATGTTTGTCATCCATAATCTTTAGGGTATTATGATAAACAATATTCCTTACTGTATGCCAAAAAATGTTTATTTGAAAGTATACAATATGAGTCAGAAAGTAATTTTTGTGATGTTTTAATAATTCAACTAAGAACTTACTATTTTTTGTTGGAAAAATGTGTTGATAAATGAGAACTTTCCCATGATAGGCCAGATATTGCAGCCTCTTGTTACTGCTAAACTTGAGCTGAAAGATTGTTTGCATATTTTAGATAATATAATCTCAATTACTAACTTGAAGTAACTCTTTTACTGAGTATAGCCTTGAGTGCAATTACTTTACCTTTTCTTCATATGTATTGTTGGCCCTTTAGTTCATCATGTTATATTCATGAAGTATATAATGTATACTTGGAAATATTCTAATTTGTTATTCTTGTGCTCAAATCTGGGAGTTTTACTGTTATTTTGGGTTATAAAACTTACTGGTTATTTTTAAACTGGTATATCTTTTTTCGTGAATTCAATTTGTTGCAGATTTGATCTATATTTCCGTAAAAATCCCTTTGGTGGCGAATACACAGTCTTTGCTGGTCTAGAAGAATGCATTCGTCTCATTGCTAACTTTCATTTTAAGAAGGATGATATCTCTTTCATGCGTTCAGTTATGCCCAATTGTGAGGTACAACATGCCAGTTAGTTGCTTGAAGTATACTTTCTTAAGTTTCAGTTTCTTTTGAATCATTTTTGAGTAGTTACATAAAGGCAATGATTTGGTCATGCCTTAGAACAAGCAACTTCTCCGATCAGAATTATCAACAAAAATTACTAGGATATATGTTAAAGGTAGAGCTGGCATTTTGACTCAGGCCTGTATGTCTACACTAGGTGATCTGCATGCCTCATGAATTTTCCTTTTTCTAACGAGAATATGTTGGTTTTTGAGGCTTAAAAGCAAATGTGGCTATGTACCTTGTCATCCTAAGACTAATCCAGTCAATTGGAAGATATATTGAATGTTCTCTATGGACTATTAAATATTAAGCAGAGATGTGCTAATGTTTGTAAGCTTTGGAGTATCCTTTTGCAAATGTTTATACAATATTATGGAACAATTCTAATTGTTGATTAAGAAATTTTGTACTTAAGATGTTAAGTTCTGATGCAGTAGAGACGAGTAAGATGGAACTAGCAATCACAGTGAATAACTAACAAAATTTAAAAACATACTACTGAAAATTTTTGTTAAATAGTGGATGAACTTATCCAAGACTATAAATATCATCATGTCACTATATGCTTGAAAGTCCCATCAAAGGCTCAGTGTTGTCTAACATACTCTAAGAGTATTCTGTTTATTGGGAATCACTTTTTTTATGCAATCACTTCTTTGATCAAATTGTATATCTTTCCTCTCATACAGGAACCTTTTTCCTTAAGAAAATTTTGGTGTTAGTGCTATTGTTAAATAGGAATCATTCTGGAAAAAACAAAAAAAACCTTCTTCATTAACATATAAATTGGATTTACTTGTCGTTTTTCCTGTTCAATTGTTTTTTTAATAATATATTCTTACTTTACTGGTTACACATCTATACACATTATAGATCCTTCAGACTCTAATAACTTATTTCATAATTCACATTTGTATTTTTCCCTACTTTCAAGTAAGGCTTTATATCACAATCTTATGGTTCTACTTAATTTTGTAACTGAAATTGCATCACAACACGAGTAAGCCTTGATTCATAATTGTGATATACCGAACATATTCATGTATCACATAGAAGCAATAATTCTCAGATCCTTAACCAATCATCCAAAAAAGCTTGTGAAAGTTACAAAGGAGATAATACAAGCAACCAATAGTAAGTCAATATTCTAGAATAGCATTCCAAAGGTCTATCCTCATCAATTTGATTTTGTTATATGGCTAAACAAAATTTAACTTGAATTCTTTATTCTCAATGCCAGATGGTAATTTTTATGAAGACCTTAGTATAATATTCCTCGGTCATAAGTCTTAACTTCATATCTTCAGCAGTTCAGCGTTGCTAGAACTGAGTCATTTAACATCAATAAGCATGAGAACGATACTTTATTATTCTGTGCATAATCTCCTGCCATATTTGTAGTTGTCATTACCCAAAAGTTGCTAACTAACTCCATGGCAAGACATCTACCTTGAGGAATAACTTACTGACAAGGTCTTCTGAATGAATCCTTCTTTCTCGATGAAAATTTTTTTTTTCCACTTCCAGATCATTCACGTACACAGAAAAATGAGTTTTTGATAAAAGTTTATTGTAACTCAAGTTTATTTAATTTACCAACTTCTAAATTTGTTGATCATTTTGTTGATAAAGCATAGTTTATTCTTGAGTTTTTGGTAAAAAAAAAAATCTCTTTTTACTAAAGTTTATATACTTCATCAGCTTTCAAAATTTGTGTATCTTATTGTTGTTCGGGCTATTATTATTTTGATAATTCAGTATTTTAATAGACAAGCCAATTAGTTAGAGAATGATAACAATGGGTTACTTTCCTCTTGAGTTGCTGTATTTTCTGTTAAATGTTCTATGCTGTTCAAGTTGAAAAGATATGGATGGAATAGGAATAAGAAACTAATGTTTACTTATTATGATACGATTCCATATTTCATTCAAGCGAGGAAACTTTTGCACCCTGTTCTAGATGAAAGAAAGTAACCACACCAGACTTTAATTCATATTATGGATCACCCAAAAAAAAATACTCCATGTATATTCTAAAATTGGAAAAGGTTATATCCATTTCACATGAGCTGAAACAATAGAATGGATCAAAAGATTGCCCACATAACTTAGATGGACCCTGAAAAGTCAAAGTATGCAAGCAAGAGCAAGAAATGGAATAAATGTAAAAAAATATTAAGAATACATGTTATGATTAAATGTTGACTCTGCAATTAAAGTCAGCTAGCTAAATCATCAGTTACTTGTTCTCTTTAATTCTGATGTTCTTTCCCTTCTCTAGGATGAATTCTTTGAATATCTCACGAAAATTGACTGCTCTGATGTTGAAGTTTATGCAATTCCTGAGGGTTCTGTTGTTTTCCCAAAGGTTCCCTTGATCAGGATTGAAGGACCAGTAGCGGTGAGTAATTCAAATGTTGTCCTTGTACCAACTTTTCTAATTTTATTTTTATGGTTTCATTTTATATTTGTGTAATGTATATTCATAGTTATTTTGGCACTGGTTCTCTTTTATCTTTTGTGTATATATATATATATATATTGCATCTATCTTGTTGATGTAGTCTTCAATATTTATGTGTCCCGTTTGCAGGTGGTCCAACTCCTTGAAACTCCATTTGTTAATCTTGTGAATTATGCATCATTGGTAGCTACAAATGCTGCACGGCACCGGTTTGTTGCTGGAAAGGATAAAATGTTAATGGAATTTGGACTTAGACGAGCACAAGTGAGCTCCCACACCTATTCCTCTTTTTCAATAGCCTCTAAGTTTGTAGTACATATCATTCAAAATTTCTTTTCCTTGATGCCTAGGGCCCCGATGGTGGAATAAGTGCGTCAAAATACTGCTACATTGGAGGATTTGATGCAACGAGGTGACTTATTTTGAAATATGGTAACACTTGTGCTGATGTTCCCATTTGTTTTGATGCTTATAATGTCATTCTTGGTACCAGTATCAATGTTGTGACATTTCTCATATTTGGACCAAGTGATATTGTTTAACTCAACCATTGATTGAGCCTTTTTTTTCCTTATCTCGTTATTAAATTCATGATGGATATGCATTTTTACATGTTCATTTATTGATATAATTGCACCCCAACCTGTAACTCTGTTCTATGACTTAAACTTAGCTAAACATTTCATGATGCTCAAGGTTAGTCTGACATTTTTGTGACAATTTAAGATTGAGTTTTTTTTGCAGCGTATAGAGTAAGAAATATATAATCTCTCTCTATTCCTTTTTAAGATTTATATTCATTGTTTTGTACATTAATAGTTGGTTTTCCTATGGGCAGCAATGTGGCTGCTGGAAACTTGTTTGGCATACCCCTTCGAGGAACTCATTCACATGCATTTGTTAGCTCATATATGGTGTGTATGTTCAGTCATAAATAACTAAACATATTTTGATGTGTTCTTTTGGAATCAATTTTGTTGTAAATTTAAAGACTTGTGAACTTCTACCACCTTCATAATTAAATCTATCAAATATTTCTTATATTCTTATACCCAACTGACACTTTTGTAGAGCCCTGATGAGATTGTAGTCAAATCAATTCGCAGTCATGATGGTTCAAGTACTTGCATGGATTTCCTGACTCTAGTCAGGACATGGCTCCGTAAACTTCAGGTGAGTAATTCTTTAGCTTGCATGTTATCTTTTGTTCAGTTCCCTTGCCCTTTCTTTAGTCTGAACTAGATATCCTTTGCTCATAACTAATTCAATTTCAACTTTATTTGATTGTCATTTTGTATGTATGTATCTCAAACAATTTGTTCCTGAGTGTTATATTGTACGATTTTGAGAAGTTGGTAAACAGGTTTTTTCTAGTGATATCCTCTCTGAAATTAGGTTACGCTTTGTCTTAATGAATGCGCAATTCGTGTGCTGATTTAATTTCATATTTACTATGTTTCCTTTCATATTTTCTATGTTTCCATTTAGCAAAAAAATTGACACTAAAACTTGGTTCTATGGATATTATTGGGAGATTGCTTTTCTATATTTTGTGTGAAAGAGATGCTATTTTAGTACACAATAAGTATTTACAATGTTACTATTTCAATTTTTATTTCACAATGATTAATAAAAAAAATCACATTTATGGAATGCATACATGAAGCTAATATATGAGAGTCTTTGTTTGCTTTAATCAATTCTCCTGTGGTTGTTGATTATTAGCTTAAAACCAAAAATCTAACTGAACCAAATGGGCATATTTTGTTTTGTTTCATTTCTGCTAAATCAGTGTGTCTCAGTTTGTGTTGATTGATTCCAAACAGGCATTGCATTCGATTGCTATTTGTTTAATTGTGAATCAAATTGAGATTTTTTTTTGGTATTATGAAGTGCATTTTAAGAATTCACAATATCAAAATTAAATTATTTTTTCCCATTCTTAGTCCACATTGAGTTGTAATTTGATAATAAAAGTTCTTTATTTTAAGGATTGACCGAAGTGTTTTATAAAGATAGGGCTACATCAAAGATCAGGTCTAAGTTCATATCTTTTTATATTAATCATGGATAAACTTACCGGACATATCCAAGATACAGTACCACGATGTATATTATTTGCAGATGATAATATTTTTATAGATGAAATAAGTGAAAGAGTAAATGCTAAACTTGAATCTTGGCTGGAAACATTAAAAGTGAAAAGTTTTAGGCTTAGTAGAGTAAAGACAAAATATATGAAAATTAAGTTTAGCAATATTAGACGTAATGAGACAATTGTTAAGATAGGAGATATGAGTTATGTAACTGAGAGTTTTAAGTATTTATGATCATTTTTGCAAAAGGGTGGAGAGATTGAGAGAGTTGTCTTACATATAATATAAGTGGAATGGTTAAAATGGAGGAGAACGTCAGGTGTTCTTTGTGATTGTAAAGTACCTCTTCTTTGTGATCATAAAGTAGCTTTAAGACTTAAAGGAAAATTTTATAAAACGGCGGTTAGACCCATTATGTTATATGGAGCTGAGTGTCGGTTCATGATTCGAGCACATGAACAAAAAATCAAAGTTGCAGAGATGAGGATGTTAAGGTGGATGTGCGGATATACAAGGATGGATAGGATATGAAATGAAAGAGAAAGTCGGGGTTGCACTTATCGAGGGAAAACTCCGGAGACACGTTAAGATGGTATGACCATATACTTAAATGACCAATAAATACGCTAGGCGATGTGAAACTATGACAAATGTGCATATCAAACGAGGAAGTGGATGACCAAAAAAGACTTAGTTAGCAACAATAAAATAAGATAAAATTTAGTTAAATATAAATGACGATATAATAGGGGATAAAGTCCAATGATGTAGAAGGATCCATATAGCCAACCCCATCCAATGAAATAAGGCTTGATTGTTGTTGTACTTTTAATATGAAATTACAATTCAATATGGACTAAGAAATTATGATGCTTGAGTATTAATTTGATTTAATTGAATCAAACATATATTTTGGTTTACTTTCAATTCTATTTATAGAGCTAAGGTCATTGCCTCATTTGAGTTTATTCAGCTTAAACAATTATTGACAGAGCTAGATACTAATCTTGCCGAATCAATGGATGAGTAATGAGGTAATCCAAACCACCATGCACATTGCCTTCAACCTACCTTGTCATGAGAGAATAAAACACAGAAATGCTATCATTTTATCAGAGAAAGGATACAATCTATGGAGATCATCCTTTTTTTGTTCCAATGATCTGTGGAGATATGTTGAATATATTTATATTTTGAGAATTTAGTTGTAATTATGTCAATGTACTAGGACCTACCATAAATCTTTTTCATCTAGCACATATGCACAGTGATGGAACTATGCACACACTCTTCAACTGCCACTTTAGACCTGTTTTTCAATCAGTCTACAAGCCATCTTTAAGCTTGTGTTAGAGCTGTCTTATAGCTGCTAAACTTGGCAGGGGAGGGGTTTTGAGAGAGGAAGCTTCTCCTAGATGAAGAAACAATACTTCACTGAATCCTCGAAGGGAAGGAATTCTTTAAGAAATATTCTCAGATTATCTCAAAGAATTCTTGATCTCTGAGTACATCTCTGAGTACAACCTCTACAGCCTTCTGGATGGATCATGGACTTTCTTCTATGCTTAAGCTACCACATTCATAATCCTTTTGATAGAGATGATAATGCAATACATGAAATTGGAAGAGATGCTTAACATTTCAAGTTGTACGTTATTTTCATGGCCATAAAATCAAGTCTGTGAGACAAATTAATCTCCAAGAGTTAACAGATCTACCACTTTGTACAGACTAACTAAAGGAAGACCTTACTTGAGTCTTTGACTCAGTTTCATCTTTGCATTTGGGAGATCTATAATCATACTGTTTTTTATTCCCTTGTCCCCATGTGTCAGATCAATTTGAGATAAGCAGATGTTATTGGAACGTCTTAATGATAGACTTCTTAAACCTACTTTACTAATGCACTCATTATTGCAAGTTAGGAACACAAGAAATATGACTTCTAAGATGCTAAGATATTTGTTTCTTGCTGATGCATAGATGCAATGAAAATTGTTCTTTTCTTTTAATAAATCTGAAAAATATTTCAGGGTGTTGTTTTCTTGGTTTCTGACAATTTTTGTTTGCTCTAAGGATTTTCTTCACTTGCCCAGGTGCAAAGAAGTGAGATCAATTTTCTAACCTAATTTTCTCGTGTGTGTGCATGCTAGTCATCTGAATCTTTCCGTGGTGTTTTTGGTGAGACAAATCAGAGTGAACTAGCTGCATTCACCTCATATGCTTTGGCTTTTCCGAATAACTTCCTTGCCCTAGTAGATACATACGATGTAAGTGATATGTTTTAAGTATCTCTCATTTGTTTCTTCACTTGTATTTGTTGGATTTAGTGCCCATAAATCTGACTGCAGTCTTTGATTTTTTAGCTGTATGTTAATCTGTTTCATTGACATACTATTATGAATGACTTCATTTTGTAAATTATTCTTGTTGGAGATATTATAACTTGGCTTGCAGGATATAGATAACTGTGCACTAACTTCTGCACGTGAAGCTCAGATGGCTTTGCTTTCTATTAAAATAACCTGTAGATTCAACATGGGTTTTGTACAATTAAAATCAGGCAGCATTTAAGTTTAGCATCATAAGTTTAACTGTTGGCTTGTCAATATAAAAATTGACAAAAGGGAAACCTACGCTATGTCACTTAATTCTACTCAACTCCTAGACTGGCACAATTTGTCTGTTCAATTTTTAGTATATGAATATATGATCAATTTTGCAATTTAGATTCCTTTTTCTTGGTAATGACATTGGCAAAATTCCCAAGTATTTTGATCTATTTATCCCCACACTACTTGATAGTAGATCTTGGCGCTGATTTTTGCCTTTTTAATTTTTATTTCTATGTAAACTTAATCATACACAGAAACTTGGACTGTGTTCTTCTGAGCTTTAACAATTATTATGATGTAGTTCTCACATAGAATGTCTCAATGACTCTAATCAGGTTATGAGAAGTGGAATTCCCAACTTTTGTGCAGTAGCTTTAGCACTTAATGATTTGGGGTAAGTTGCATTTTAAGAATTCCCAGTTTCTTTTCCATGTTTAGCAGTCTGATTTATGGATCGAGATGACTTAAATTATTCTAGTGACTATTAACATGTTTCAAGAAATTTGGACGAATTAGAATATGCATTATCATTCTTAATGCTGTAAGTTCAAAAAAATGTAAAATTAATCAACTAGCTAAGGCTAGTCGAAGGTGCAAGCTAGAGCAGTTGTAAAGTCTTGAGGATGTGGTTGTTATATATATATATATATATATATATATAAACTAACTAAGACAAGTCAAATAGTCATGCAGTTGATTCTTTCCTTTGTTTATCAGATTTACTATGGATGGGTTGCAGTTTTTGTGTGTTTAGTAAGCTGTAATTGTAGTATTGTACATTTGTGAAAAGACAATTCAACTAATATTTGATTAAATATCAGAAGTTCAGAACCATTACACATGTGAATTTTTGGAAGCCGTTTCTAAAATGTATTACTTTGTAATGCCCTTCTTAGAGCAGCTAAGCCTGTAAAACCATGAGCTAAATGCAGATATCTCAACCTTAAATAATGCTGATTAACCTCAGCGTGAAGAACATTATCCCAGTTTACTATCTAACTTGAAGTATGCTATTACCTATATTGTAATGCAGGTATACAGCATCTGGGATTAGGTTGGATTCTGGTGATTTAGCTTATTTATCTACTGAAGCTCGAAATTTTTTCCTCTCAGTAGAGAAGGAATTTAACAAATCTGGCTTTGGGAAAATGGCTGTTACAGCTAGCAATGATCTGAATGAGGAAACTCTCGATGCTTTAAACAAGCAGGTAACTTTCTTTTTCTTGCTTAACAATGGTATGACAAATATCTGATGGGCCATTAGTAATTTTTTCAGTAGTTTGATCAGCTAAATTCGAGTATGTGATTTGGATAACCAATTTCTTAAGCTTTTCACGTGAGAATTTTCTATTTCTATTGAAACTGTATCTTTCTACCTATGCAATTAGAAAATGGATTTTGTGATCCTTGGATCCTGCATTATAGAATCAAAGTGGTGTAACGTAGGATGATTGAAACTGCTGCATCTGGGAAATAGTTATTCCAATTGCTCATGTTCAGTTAAAATTATAACTAGTTGAAATCAAACAAAGCATAATCCTGAACGGCTTGAAAGTTGAACACTCACTTTTTCATCACTCGTGAACTTGAAGTTCTAGCACCAATATTTACTTTTGTTAAGGTTGGTAGTTTAAAATTCTCAAGATATGCTTTTTTATCAATTAACTAAATAAACATTATACAGTTTCTCACTATGTTCCATTGAAATGAAGAGATAAGGTCTTTTCATTGCAATTTTTTTTCCAGATGTTACCTAATTTCCATCATCTAGGACAACTGTGAAGTTTCTTTATTAAAATAGTAGTTCAGGGCAAGAAAGTGTATACAAAGAACGGAGATCATGAAATCTTTTTCATGTAAAATTCCTAAGATGTTAGATATGTTGAAATCATCAACCAAACTTAGTTTTGATAATTGTAGCAAAGGTGATTACGCTCACCGCAGGTATCCCTCACAGTCCGTCCCCAGATTATGCGAAGGGAGTTAAATCATGGGTCAGCTTATAGCTGACCGCCAAGTGGCTAGGGGGTGGGAGGAGTTTTTCCCTTAGGGCATGCGCTCGTCAGGAATTGATCCCTGCCCCATTGTAGCAAATCTGTCACCCTCTAGCCAACTGCCACCAACTTAGTTCTGATAATGAATCATACAATGTAGATGT
This sequence comes from Zingiber zerumbet, assembly GCA_037833815.1. Taxonomy (NCBI): domain Eukaryota; kingdom Viridiplantae; phylum Streptophyta; class Magnoliopsida; order Zingiberales; family Zingiberaceae; genus Zingiber; species Zingiber zerumbet. The sequence continues at coordinate 1,874,758 of JBBMJZ010000002.1, forward strand.
AGGATTAATCATTCACTTCAAATGAACTATGGTTGGTTATCCAGCAACCTAATCATTTGACAGTTAATAATGCTCGTTATGTTTAAGATGAGGAAGGTCACAACTTTCTTCAAGCTTAGAAAAATGGGAAGGGTAGGTGGGGATCTTAAACAAGATGTAGACAGCCATTCAGAATGTTTAATTGTTTCAGAAGGGGAAAAAAACATGCAATAACCATCATTAGGAGGAAAACATAAGAAATATGGTTTGAACATGATATTCCCTCAATACACCATCCAAACCACATGGCAACTGGAGGCAGCAATCTATGCAGGAGAGCTTCAACAAATCTTTGAATATCTCAGTTGTTGTCCTAAAAGGGTAGATAAGCATAGGAACCGGTAGAAACAAGGAACCCTAGGCCAACCTCTTGGCTGTGTGCTAGTTTCAACAAAACTTCAACTAGTTTTTAGTATGTCAGATTTAGTTTAATTCTTTAAGAGTTTCTTATTTGATTGATGTCTTTTCTCAGGGACATGAAATTGATGCTTTTGGGATTGGCACATATCTTGTTACATGCTATGCCCAAGCAGCTCTTGGTTGTGTATTTAAACTTGTTGAAATTAAAGATCAACCTCGCATTAAGCTCTCTGAAGATGTCACAAAGGTCTGGTAGCATTACAGACCTTGACTTAATTAACATGCCTTTCTCTTTCCTCAAATTTTATTGGTTATCTCCTCTAGGTTTCAATACCTTGTAAAAAGCGATGTTTCAGATTGTATGGAAAAGAAGGTTATGCCTTGGTTGATATCATGACTGGGGAGGATGAAACTCCTCCAAAAGTAAGTAATCAACTTTCCTTCTTTTTCTTCCCAAAAGTTATCATTAATGTGATCATATAACACAAAGTTCTATTGTCAATTATCATTTTATGCTATTATGTGGGTTATATGTCAAGGAGAGTAGTTAGATTTTTCTAAATTTACTTCATAAGCATGAACATACGTGGAACAGAGTTCTGTCTAGTAAATAGAAGACTTGCATTCTCCAGGTAGGACAACGCCTTCTTTGCCGCCATCCATTTAATGAATCAAAGAGAGCATATGTTGTGCCACAATGCGTGGAGGAGCTTTTGAAATGCTACTGGCCTGGGAGTTCAAGTATGATCCTTTGTTTACTTGTTGCTGTTAAGTAAGCTTATTATCAGTTAACTTGTTATGATGATTTCGTTCTTTTTTTTCACTTAAATTTTGTATTACAGATAATAGAACATTAAGAATAATGGACTGGAAAGCAAATCATTAAGTGATTGAATAGAACTTTCTGTGTTCCTTTTTGTACAAATAAGGTTTATAAGGGGTTTTCTTTTGTCCTTAATCAAACAAAAAAGTGCATCTCACGGGAGCTTCTGAGAAGTTGGTTCAATAGGGAAATCAGTGTCTAACTTCGGCTTTATACATTGATTTTATATGAAGGAATTTACATCTAATAAATTTACCTTCTGTTACCATATTATTTAACTGAAAGGCCATCTGATGTTTTCCTGAATCCTGAGTGATCGATCATTGTATCTTCCTAAGTAACTATTAATTTGTTGGGATACTTCCTGGTTCCTGCCTCGAGCCCAGGACTCTACTGAAATTTGTTTGTTGAGCTTCAAGGTTCAGATAGTTTTTAGCAATATCAGCTTGTTTTTGTAATTTCCGCTGTTGCATACAATACCATCGTGGTTTTTATTTTTGAGTAAAGTTATGCTCTGAATTTGAATGCCTGGATCGTATGCAGATAAACCCAGAGAAGAACTACCATCGCTAAAGAAGGTCAGAGAACGCTGCATGCAACAGCTTGAACAAATGAGATCTGATCATATGCGGAGGTTGAATCCTACACCATACAAGGTTAGTGTTGTGATCATTCTCTATGAATATTAATTCAGTTTATGACTATTAACCATCGGATGACTGAGCAGGTCAGTGTCAGCGCGAAGCTGTACGACTTCATTCATTTCCTGTGGCTCAGTGAAGCACCAGTTGGTGAACTACAGTAACGAGGATGGCATCTGACACAGAGTATAGTAGGTTCTAGTGATTTTTCGCTGATATGGTATAGGAATAATTATTTCCTGCGAGTTTACTGTCTCTATTCGTTGGTCACATTGCTGCGTAGAAGATGCTAATGAAGCATAATGTATGACATGCTGCAGATTTAACTTTATTTATATCATTCAAGAATTTCATTTTGAAAGAACACGAATTCTTAGTTTGGTTTATACATCCTATATGCAAGTTGTTCATAAATTTCTCAGATATCCAAACTGTATACCTTTTTAACTATGTGTAAGTTAATTAATATCTATAAAGTGTCTTTCACTTTATTACTTTCCTACTGAAGAGTTGACTCCATCATCAGCACCCCGAGAACTCTTCTGCCAGTTACTTCAAACAGATTGCTACAGCTTGTTTTGCCAACCAGAATTAAAAGTAACAAGGCTGAAAGGAATTGAATGCTGAGATATGTTGGCTTGGTGACATGTTTTAGAAAAGCAACAAATTAATCGATCCCCGCTGCCTCACCAACTTCCACATAATTATGGAATGCATCCACACACCAAAAACTGGTAAGTTGGATGCTACTCAGTCATGTGGGTAGGGATCACCAACATATATGCTTTTCCATTTATTTATTTTTTTTGATATGACAATTCGATTTACTAGCTTTAGATTTATATAATAGCATTATCGAAAAGAGTTTGTCAGCAATAACATCATTGCTCATCATGCACCAGCTGCCACTGTGCCTCAGACTTTACAACCTTGATTGTATGCTTAAATATGCTTTCTTTCCTTTCTCGTAGCTTTCTTTAAGGCATAACATCTGGAGTCATGATTTACGTCTTTGCATTGCCTGGCCATCCCAAGTTATTCAAAGGCAAATTAAAAGGGCATCTCTTACCTTCCGTTAAAATATTGCCTCAGTATATTTTTCATCCTAAAATATTTTTATTATAGCTCTAGCCCTGTCATTAAAATAATTTGATTTAACTTATTAAAAATATGTTAATTTTTTGTTATGAACTTGATTAAAATGTCTATAATATAATCTGTATCTTTTGTTCTTATTTCTAAGAAAAGAAGGGGATATTAATGAGTGGAGTGGAGTGGGGTGGAATGTAGTGGGGAAGGGGCATGTTGGGGAAGAAGACACTAGCTGGGGAGGAAATAGAGCAAGATGAAAAAGTAAAAGAAAAAGAGAGATATAATTTCTTCCTCAAAAGAAGTATAAACTTGTTTTTTTTGGTTCATTGGATTCTCTTCGGATCAAGATTTATTTGTCACCATCCCTGCCTCCGAGATTCTCACCCCATTTTTTAGTCTACCGAATGCCTTCTAAACTCTCATTTTGTTCTTATGCATATAAATAACTCAAAAACAAAATCGTATTGACGAATTGAAGTCCAGATGAGCACCGTGGAATGTCAGTTTTTTTGAAAATTTACTTTTTTTTTTTTTTTTTTTTAAAATGATCATTTAAGATAAAAAAAACAATGAAGTTAAATCCCTTCAATGTTCTTATACAATGCCTACTTTTACTTTAAGAAAGGGGATAATTATAATTTTATTAAATTGAAAGGTCCTTTTTGCAATCGTGCATCCGATTGTTTTTTCGGATGGGCCTTTGGTGCACCGCCGTAAAATAGAAGGTGCAATACGAAAATTTACATTGGACGCATAAGATTCCCTCGAAGTCGTCGTAACCGTTACGATTTTTTTTTCTTGCTATATATTTTTTTTGTTCCAAAAATAGCCACCACCGAATCGCTCGTCAAAGCTGCCCAACGTACACCTTACAGTCTGGTTCGCTGCTTTACGCGTGTATATAACACTCTCTCCCTCTCCGCCACCTTCCCCACTCTTCCCACTCCCTCCACGCCTTCTGTCCATCTCTCCGCTGTCCGCTTCCGAGTTCGGAGCGCCGATCCATGGCCGAGGAGACCAAATCCGACTCGACGGAGGCCCCCGCCGCCTCCGCCGAGGTCGTCGTCCCCGAGGTGGCGGCTCTGGAGAAGGAGGTGGTTGGTGAAGAGCCGCCGCCGGTCGCTGAGGCCGTCGATGAGGGGGTGAAACCGGTAAAGAACTCAGCTTTGGAGGTCGCGCTCGCCGCTGAGGCCGCGGCCGAGGCGGAGGAGAAGAAGGCGGCCGCCGGGGACCTCCAAGATGTCTCCTTTAAGGAGGAGGGTAACGTTGTTTCGGAGATTGAAGATCCTGAGAAGAAGGCGCTGGAGGAGCTCAAGCTGCTCGTCCAAGCGGCGCTAGATAATAACGAGTTTAGTCCTCCGCCTCCTGTCGTCTCTGTTCCTCCGACTGGTAAGGCGGTAGGTGAAGCTGCTCCTGTACCAGAGGAGGATCCGCCGAAGACTGTGGCATCGAAGGAGGGCAAAGTTGAAGGAGATACTGAGGAGGAGGCCCTGAAGGTCGTGGAGGCGGAGGAGACCAAAGATGGAGGCGAATATGCTAATGTGCCAGCAGAAGAGGCTGTGGTAACAGAGGAGGCTAAGGCGGAAGAGCCCCTGAAGGCTGTGGTGGTAGAGGAGCTGACCGCACCGTCCGAGGAAGAAGAGGCCGAGAAGCCGACGCCTCCTCCTGCGGAAGAGAAGGCGGTTCTGACGGATGAGGATGGTGCCAAAACCCTTGAAGCCATAGAGGAAACCGTCGTACCCGTTGCTGCTCCACCTCTTGCTGAGACCGAGACGCCGGCGGCGGAAGCGCCGAAGGCGGAGAAGGAAGAGGAAAAAGCTGCAACTCCTCCCACCCCATCGACTGCGCCAGCGCCGGAGAAAGTCGTCATTTGGGGCGTGCCGCTCCTAGGCGACGAGAGGAGCGACACCGTCCTCCTCAAGTTCCTTCGCGCCCGCGACTTCAAGGTGAAGGAAGCCATGGCCATGCTCAAGAACGCTGTGCTCTGGCGCAAGGAGTTCGACATCGAGGCACTCCTCGAAGAGGACCTCGGCGTCCCCGAGTTGGAGAAGGTGGTGTTCATGCACGGCGTCGACAAAGAGGGCCATCCCGTCTGCTACAACGTCTACGGCGAGTTCCAAAACAAGGATCTTTACGCCGCCGCCTTCGCCGACGAGAAGAAGAGGAAGAGGTTCTTGAGGTGGCGAATCCAGTACCTGGAGAAGGGTATAAGAAACTCACTCGACTTCAATCCGGAAGGGGTTTCCACCATGGTGCAGGTCACTGATCTCAAGAACTCGATCGGCCTCGCGAAGAAGGAGCTCCGCCAAGCTCTCGACTTGCTCCAAGACAACTATCCCGAGTTCGCAGCCAAGCAGGTAGCTCCAATTCCTACCATTTTTTCCCCCTCAAAATTTCATTTTGATCGCAACATCAATCTTTAAAACAAACATCTGTGGCTTGATGAGTTGCTTCCGTAGGTGTTCATCAATGTGCCATGGTGGTATCTGGCTTTCAACAGGATGATTAGCCCATTCTTTACACAAAGAACAAAGAGCAAGTTTGTTTTTGCAGGGCCATCTAAATCAGCTAAGACTCTCATCAAGTTAGTAGTTATTCATCTACATTTCTTCAGCTTATTATTAACCGACCAAAATTCAAAGTTCAATTCGATAATTTCCCTCGGACATACAATTGGATCACACAGATACATTGCTCCTGAGCAAATTCCTGTTCAATTTGGAGGCCTGAGCAAGGAGAACGACCCAGATTTCAGTATTGCTGATGCTGTTACAGAGGTCACCATTAAGCCATCAACCAAACATGTCATTGAAATTCCAGTAATTGAGGCAAGTGGATTTTACCAATTTGCTTCATCTCAGTGAAAAGATAGACCAATGTGATACTAACTGGTACTTCTTTGCAGCCTCACCTCCTTGTTTGGGAGCTTCGAGTTCTCAGTTCGGACGTCACTTACGGAGCTGAATTCGTGCCAAATGCAGACGACGGATACACCATCATAGTTCAGAAGTCATGGAAGTTGATCTCCACTGATGAGCCAGTGGTGAAGGATAGTTTCAAGATTGGAGAAGCTGGCAAAGTGGTTCTCACACTGGACAACTCCACCTCCAGAAAGAAAAAACTCCTCTACAGGTACAAGATCAAGAGCCTCTACTGATTCCAATTCAAGGACCACCCTAAAATGAATGCTTTGAAATCACACACCTAATGCTGATCACATGTTTGAGTCTACCTGTTTACCCTATTTTTAGTTCATCTTCTGAGTAGTTTGTCTGGTGCCAGTGGATTCATGTTATTCATTTTTGTGAAGATAGGTACTACTACTTTTGATATCATGTAAATTTAAATTAAATTGTGTACATTTTGTCTGTCATATGATTGTTTACAATTGGAAGAGGTTTTGTGTTTGGCAACTGTAATGCATAAGGGCCCTTCTGTGGCAGTTCCCTATTTCTTTGGAATCTTGTTCACTCTTGCTATAACCCTACACAAAGTTTCTTAAGCTTGAATCTAGTTGTTTCCAAGCATTTTCATGCAATCTTTAGCAGCAGCTGTAAAGTTGTTTAGGGCATGATGACAGACCAGTGTAGTATAAATGGTGTATGCCTGCTTTAGTTTAGGGCATCTTCTTTCTGTACCAAAGGCTGTCTTTAGCTTTAGTTGATTAGCTCAAGAACAGAGAAAAACCACTTTCTTTCTAAAAAACACCTTCAAAAGAGGTATATCATTCTAGTAGGGTAGTATTCTTACAGTCTTGGGGTCCTAAAGAAGACCTGCAATGGAAAGAAAGAGCACATCATTATTTGATTCTTCCTCAAGGGCAAGGGCTTGGAAATTTGATGTCCCCGGGACAACTGTGCATGTGGGCTCTTGTCCCCACAAGGGCCTCAGGGCGCTTGACTGTGTTGGTAACCACATGATAGAATTATGATTGAATTATCAAATCAAGTAGAGTCTTTGAAGTTTAAAGAAATACCCTTTTGGGTGGTGATCTTTCATAATTTACCTCTCTATAAATAATTATGAGTAATGAAATCCTTAAAGAAAGGATGCAAGCATTGGTTTGGGGTTGAGCTTTCTTGTGCATATCAATTAGATTAGTGTGTTTGTCATTGCCATGTAATTGCATTAAGATGGGAAAAAGTTCCTCCCATCTGAGAGCCGTTCAGTATCATGATTTATCCTCCTTTCACATGCCTAGGGACAGGCCTTGAGAGAGGTTTATCATTTTTTGTTAAGATGAACAAGAAAGCAGAACTAAAAGACCTATTTTATTAAAATAGTCAAAAGATATTTTTATCTTTATTTATCAACAAAAATAATATTTCATTCGGTCTTATTTTATTTTAAAAAATATATTTTTTGATGTTGGTATAGTAGTTACAATTTGTAATTATTATAATATAACAAATATTTAAATATAAATATAATATTGACTATAATTTAAATGTCCATATTATATAGATTATAATTTATAACTACTATAATATAAAATTATATTATATGGATTAGAAGTGTTTTTATAATAATGTTGATTAGAGTTGAAGCATTTTTATAATACTAAAAAAAAATAAAGATATCCGAATGAAAATGGATTGGGATGGAATAGAATATTATTTTAATGATAGCTAAAAAAATAAATATCATTTTATTTTTACTAAAAATAAATAAATCTTAAATCTGAATATGTTTTTACTTTTCGTTAAGTTGTCTCTTGCACACGCCACTCAACTATAACAATTTTCTTTGTTGTTAGGTCGCTTTCCTTTCGTTCAATCATATTGTATTTCACGGCCACGTTATATCGTATACTACGTTATACATAAAAATCTTATTCACACTATACTGAATCAAAAATTTAATATATCAAAATTTAGATATAGTTAAATTCTATATTATTTATTAAAAATTTTTAATATCGGTATAATATATTAAAATTTTTGATATAAATATTATATTAATATTCAAAATTTTAGTACTGTATTATATTATATTAAAATTTTTAGTATATCGTTAAATCTATGTGATTCGATATATTTTGAAATGGTATATATGGTATATTAAAAGTTTGATATTTTTTCCCACATCTAGACTTTACCTTGTAACTCGTGCACTCTTGACTAGGGCTGCCCCCTCCCACTATTTGATTGTCGATTTTTAATTTTTTAGGGTTTAGAATAGAATTTTGGGTTTAGGATTTTAGGATTTAGGGTTTATATATTTTTTTTAATATCAATTACTACTTTCTCTTTTTTAAAAAAATCATAAATCCTAAACTCTTAACACTCCATCCTAATATACTTTTTTAACAAACAAGTTGATAATTGATATTTAAAAAAAAACTTAAACTCTAAATCCTAAAATTGTAAATCCTAAATACTAAAAATTTGATAATCGATAATCAAAAAGTAAAAGAGGATAGTGTCCGTATGGACATGATCGAACGAACCCTTAACTATGGAAGACTTCAACATTATTTTAAAGTAATCCACTTAAAAATTAAGAGGAAGTTCTAAATTTTATAAATCATCAAAAACAAACATATATATATATATATTTTTAAAAAATAGATATTTCTCTTTTAATTGTATTTCAAAAATATCTTTTGACTCAGTATTATTGTAAAAACTATCGGGTAGTTTCTATAATATATAGAAGCTACGAGTTTCTATGGTCCTTTTCTAAAATTGACACGCAATCCCTGATATAGAGAATATTTCTTTATTCTCTGACATCCATTTGTATAAGATGCCAAAAAAGAATGTTAAATGTTGAACCGTTGGATTGAGGAGCTATTAATATACTTAGCTAGTAAACCAACCGAGTCCCTTTTATAATCCGATAGATGTCACTTATAGGAGTGACCAAGTCGGATTTCAGGCATGTCATCATGGAGTCAGTGTCCGCTCGACCTTTCCATTTGGCCAAAAAAAATCTGGTTGGGTCGTGTGTCCATCATGTTCGATCAGACCCTAGGTCCAATCTGTTGGATCACTCTGTCAAAATAGTTGACTATGCTATCTCTGAGTGAGGAAGAGGACTCATCTCCGAATGACGCTAACATAGCTTAGGGTTTCATCGCTACTAAGGAACTCGATATCTATCTGGCCCAAGAGTTCGGTCGGATGACCACCATGCCGAGATGAATGGTCGTGCTAGCCCTGAGTGTTGATCCCTTCTTGACTTTGACCGCCACATCGACTGACCTCCTTGACTTTGACCTTATCCAGAGGACTCACCTTATTCGTCGTATTACAAGTCTTTCCTTCAAGTCTAGTCTACAAGTCTGACTGACTTGACACTTGTGTTGTTTGTGACTTTTATTCCCGATTGGATGTTCATTCCTTGTTTTGTCACTCGGCTCAAGCTGATGTTATACTTAGCTATTGTTGTTTTCAAGGTCCCTTGTTTTCTGATCAGATGCTCGGTCCTGTTTCTGCCACTCGATAGTGGGGTGATGTCATCCTTGTGCCTTGAAAATAGGAGACATCATTCACCATTAAATGCTTAACATGATGAGCTTGCCTTTTTGTCATAAGCATGCTTACTGCCTCCCCGCTAATAAATGCGACCTATATCCTTTCGCAATGTGTCGTCTACCTGTAAAAAGGAATATCAGAAATGACAGCTGACTATTGAGATTTGATGTGACCTTTGTTGGATTGAAAAGAATTTAGATATCTCCATAATTGCATGATATTGTCCACTTTGGGCTTAAGCCCTCATGGTTTTGCTCGTGGGCTCTATCCAAAAGGCCTCCAAAGTCCCCTAAACCAACATCCGGTCAACCATGACCTGTTGGTACATCGTGCCTAGCATCCGGTCACCCTTGACCTGCTAGGACTCGCTCACCAAGTGTCTGGTCAATCCCTTTGACCCACTTGGACTTTCCTCCTCGTGCCAAGTATCCGGTCAATCCCTTTGACCTACTTGGACTTTCCTCCTCGTACCAAGTATCCAGTCAATCCCTTTGACCTACTTGGACTTTCCAACACCAGATGTCTGATCAACCTTGATCCATCTGGATTTCCTCGTGCCTGGCTTCACTCACCAGGTCTTTCCATTACCCGGCTTCACTCACCGGGACTTTCCCTTGCCTGGCTTCACTCACCAGGACTTTCCCAAATTGCCTGGCTTCACTCACCAGGACTTCCAACTACCTAGCTTCACTCACTAGGTCTTTCACCTGACTTCACTCACCAGGATTTTTAGTCAAGTATCCAGTCAACCTTGATCTACTTGACTTTCCTTCACAATCTCCTTACATGTATTGTCAAACATCGAAACTCAAACATCAAGACTCGAGCTTGACTCAATTCATGCTCAGTCAATCAGGTCAACCTTGACCTGGGGAATATTGCACCAACATACCTATCAATGGATAATCCATTAATAACCTCTTCTGGAACTGCCGAAAGAGGGGATCAAATATAATAAAAATCAGGACAAGTATAACACGCTATACTTTCCTTTTCTGCAAAAATTAAGTATAGAATTTACTTTTGTTACCCAACACTTCTAAATGATCGGATTAGATTTGGTGTTGGTCGGCTTCTTGCATAGTAGTGTCGTAGCAGCACAAAGTCGGAGTAGTCGGAATGTCAAACAGACACGTAGAAGCTTGTAGAAGAGTTGTTCTCAAGCCTTGGTCGAGACACCCTTTTAAAGAGGGTTGAAGGCGCCTTCTATAGCACCAAGGTGTCTTCTGTAAGTATCCCGTGGTAGTTTTGATGTGATCAATTAAATTAAGTTATGTCCTATTATCTTTTAATGCCTTGTGTCTAAGTGTGAAGGAACTTAGGAGCACAGGAAGTAGAGCAAAAGATACAGCTAGCAAGAAGGAGGCACACGAGAGAATCGCCGGGCTTGGTGTGTTCGAGGGACGAGGTGATACGGAAGAATACGCTGGAGTACGAGAAGGAAGCGTGCGGAGTTTCTGAGGGACGAGAAGCCAGAGCTGAAGACTGCTCGAGAAGGCCAAAAAATGGGTTCGGGTGAGCCATATTCCGAATGGCCAAAATCACCCAAACGAGCAGAGCTGGAGTGGAAGCCCAGAGAGAAAGTCAACTTTGAGTTGATTCTGGTCTAGGTTCCTGGACCAGTTTGGTGCCATCCGGGGTGCCTCGACCTCTTCGGTGTTGTGAATCAAATATGCAAGGGTCTGGTGCTCATACCCACTCACGACGCCCACCTGTGTCATGTCAGCAAACGGTCATTTTCAACCAGTGGGCTATAAATAGAGCCCTAGTCTTCTCCTTTACGAAGAACACACTCTGTACTTCAAGTTTCTTTCTGTTTTTCATTTCTGAGTGTTATTTCCATGTACGAGGCTTCTCCGCATATGACGTTTATTCGAGAAGGATATCTTTATAGTGACCTTAATTGTCTTGGAGTAGTAATCATCTGATTGGCAACTAAGTAAATTGATTGTCTCGTACTTCTCTTTTATTCTATAATATTTCTTTAAGTGTATAGTTATTTTAAAACCTGATTGTTTGAGAAA